>JAULCA010291579.1:0-12941 GCA_032360845.1 Crassadoma gigantea
ACATAACTAACACGGCTACCCACTATCCTTACATAACTAACACGGCCATCCCACTATCCTTACATAACTAACACGGCCATCCCACTATCCTTATATCACTAACACGGCCATCCCACTATCCAAACATAACTAACACGGCCATCCCACTATCCAAACATAACTAACACGGCCATCCCACTATCCTTACATAACTAACACGGCCATCCAACTATTCTTACATAACTAACACGGCCATCCCAATAACACGACGATGTTACTACATATAAGATCGTCCCACTCTTCTGCCTTTGATATACGGACATGAATACAATTGTCCTTCTATCAAACCATTATAAAAATAATGGTCTTACATTTACCACTAACTAAGCACCGATAATACAGTCAGCCAACTTCATTATCAAATTCAATATCAAGTCAGTGTTGTTGTTGACGAAAATTAATTCATTTTGGGCTAAATATACAAATTAAATTATCAAGCAAAACGGACATGACTAATCACAGATGCACTGTTCTACTTCCTTGTGGGTTTCTTGGAAAAGAATAGGCTTCTTGTAATTCATTCCGCTGAGTACCTGCCAACTCCTGTTTTGTTCCCATGTCTCGCTATGGGGGCATTCTTTTCACTCATTTTCTTAATCGGCATCAAATAAACAAGTTAAGACACATTTCACAACACGGAAGTTTTGACAGGAGTATTAAAACCCATCCAATCACGTCAGCAATCAAATAGTTTACATCTCAAGGAATGCACAGTCTGTCGGGGTCTAACTGAGATCAGGACCAGAGATGTTCTATCGCTGTTGCTTAGGGCTATGCCTACTGACTGCTGTAGTAGTTGGTAAGTATCAGTAAAAATAGTTTAAATAATGCCATTACTTTTACACAACATGTTTTTTTCTCTTCATCAGAATCCAATAATCAATTTCCATACAACAAACAAACAAGTTTGGTACTGACTTGGATTTACTTAATAATCAGTACATTTAATCAGCTCCAATTTCAACAGAAATTCAAAAAGAATTAACAGGTTACGATTTTTTTTCTATCAAAAGGTTATAATGCTTTATCTGTTGTGAATGGTTTCAGGCCAAGACGATGACCCTTGTCTGGTGCATAACCACGCGTTACTGGACGATCCCTGGCGGTCCACCGCGATCTCCGCTGGGACTGTTTATGAAAATGATCTGCTAATTAGTGAGGGCTGGTATAGATCGGTGTCGGGTGCTGGTGGGACGATACCTCAAACGGCTCCAGACTCCGGAAAGTGCGGAACACAAAATCCGGTTTGGATGGATGACAGTAAATATTGTTTTTTACTTATTTCGTTAGCATTAAATGAATTATAAGAATGTTAACGTTGCTTCCGAATCGTTTATTCATTATTGTATATTATTCGATATATCACATTTTAATGCAAGCCGAATTACATTATTAATATTAGCGATACATTTATTAATTATCGAAATTAACTATCTCATAGTTAATTTTCTATTGATATTAGAAACGAGACCTTTATCTTCATATGAATAAATACTTTTTAAAGTTTTCTTTCCGATAGGATAAGGTCATATTAAGATCATGATTCATTTCACAACGTCAATGCCTTTCGTCGTTGAAGAAATTTTACATGTGAAATTTAATAGAGTATGTTTTCACCAGGTGGCGGGTTGCATAAAATTGATGGTTGTTGAGTTTCTGCTCACGTGATGTTATGCTTTATAACAAAACATTAACAGAGCTTAATTATGCGTGTTTTCCATGATATCGAATATGAATTTTTAACATTTAAAAAATTGAAATATATTTATTTGAAAGTAGTTTGATTAATATTTCATAATCGAATTGTCAATATGAAGAAACTTGATGAGTTATTTAAAAAAGAAATCGATTTACTACTTATTAAAAAGTTTTATATGTAAAAATCGGTTCATTATTATTTAGATTTCGAATCATCAATATTAATAGGTTAAACTTTCAGCAACCATCTTCAAATGGTTAGCTAATCCAATCGAAATGCGTCCGTACCCCGTCTGTCGTCCGTTCGCCCTTAAACAATTCTGATTTTCGCTGTTCCTCAGAAAGAACTTGATGGATATTGCTCAATTTTAATAGATAAGGTTCCTTTTGTACCTAGATATTTACTATTTACTTTTGAGACTGATTGAAACAAAATGGCAGTCATCTTTGAATTGACAGTCATGGTCCGTTATTGCTATTTCTCAGAAAGAACTTAAGTGCTCTTTCCAAATTCAAAATGAAAAATTCCCTTTGGTCTTCAATTGTGATTATATACTTTTATAACTTATTTGGTAAACAAAACACAGTCAAGTGTCAATTTAAATGATCAACTGCAACCATGTCTTTTGACATTTGAAATCCGAGCATAATACTTGTTGCTATCCCTGACGACTTGCAAAGATAAAAAAATGGCCATATTTGCATCATTATTTGTGACAGAAAATTGGTCAAAAATTTCAAACCGACCTTCGGAAGCTAGTGCATTTACATAATGCATTAATATTATTTTTTATTCATCTTTATACAATTCAATCAGTCATATACACAACTGTTCAGTATTGCCAATATCAAGAGGCCTAACAACCGTTTTAACTTTCTAGTTAAGGAACACTTATAATCAACCAAAAATCGGTGAATGTTAGGAATGCACTTCAGTTTTCCGTCTATACACCGGGAGAGCTATTTATCATCTGATCCGACTCTTAATTGTTTAACATGTTTCTAACCATTTTTGCTAACCGAGTCTATCAGATATGGGCATAAGTGGAGTAGCTTGGCTAAAACAGCGTTTTCCGCCTTCTGCATGAATCATCTTAGGAAGGACCCGACATACGTAGTATCTGTACTATCTCTCTTCAATTTTAATATGTGCTTGGGCATGTTGCTGGTCATGTCATACAGGTTGTCCTAGACTACTCCAGTAATAAATATGTCTGTTAAAGTTGCTTCCCTCCGCTTTAAGCCAAAAATCGTAGCTAAATGCTAGGTTTGTATACATTATGTCACAAGCTAAGCTCGAACATAAATGGTTGATGCTAAAATTTCCGTTTTTACCTTTCTCTTCTTTGGTACTTTAGATTCGAATCTTTAACAAACAGGAGACCCAAAATTGAGTCATCTTGGAACAAGACCAGACCAAAATAGGATGAAATCCCTTAATCCCTATGGAAGAAGAAGTATTTTAAAGGTTAACCTCTTTCCCCCCTATTCAGCCCTACCCTTCTGCCCCCAGGAGAGCCATTCCCACCTTTTATACAAAAACTTGGTTACCTTGCCCCAAAAATGCGCGCGACCAAATTAGGATAAAATCCCTTCATCCGTAAGGTAGCAGAAGAATTTTATAGATTTTGCCAGCAGCCTCTATTTTCCCTGTAAGGCCCCTCTTCTCTGGCCCAGGACGGCTAGAGATCTGGAATAAGATCTCTTTATCCCTATGGTAAGAGAAGGATTTTAAAGGTTTACCTCTTTTCCCCTATTCTGCCTTACCCTTCTGCCCCCGGGTAGACCATACATACTGTTTATACAAAATTAAGTCATCTTGGCCTAAGAATGCTCCAGACCAAATAAGGATAAAATCCCTTAATCTCTAGAAAAAAGTGTGTTATGGTGTTACCTCTATTTCCTGTATTGGGTCCAGCTAATCTGCCCCAGGGGGTCTGAACCCACCGTTTATACAAAATTGTGTACCTTTGGCCCAAGGGTGCTCCACACTAAGTTAGGATGAAATCTCTAATCAATATGGTAGAAGAAAATTTTTAAATGTTATTCCTCTATTTCCCATATTAGACCCAACTCCTCTACCCCAATGGGGTCTCACCTACCGTTGATACAAGTTAAGTTCCCTAGGCCCAAGGATGGTCCAGACCAAATTGAAATAAAATTACTGAATCCTTATGGTAGGAGAATACTTTTATGAATTACCTTTATTTCCTCTATTCGGCCCGTTACTCTGCCCTAGGGGGTAAACACCCGCTGTTTATACAGTGTTCAGTCCCCGAAGCTCCATACCAAATTGGAATAAAATCCTTTAATCCCTTTGGTAGAAGAAGGATTTAAAAGGTTGTGCTCGTTTTTCTTTTTTGGTCCAACCCCTTTGTCCCCAGGAGGGCCATATCCATCGTTTATACAAAATTGAGTCCCCTTGACCAAAGAATGCTCCAGACAAAAAAGGATAAAATCCCTTAATCCCTACAGAAGAAGAATGATTTTAAAGGTTTTACCTCTGTTTTACTTATTAGTTCCCGCTCCTCTGCCCCCTAAGGGGCAATAACCGTCGTTTATACTAGTTGAGTCTACTTGGCCCAAGGATGCTCAAGACTTAATTCAAATAAAACCCCTTAGTCCCTTTGGAATAAGAAGGATTTTAAAGGTTTTCCTCTATTTTCACTATTCGGTCCCACCCCTTTCCCCCCAGAGGTGGCTCACCGTTTATACAAAATTGAGTCCCCTTTGCCAAGGTATGCTACAGACCAGATAAGGGGGAATCCCTTTGGCCGATATGTCTGCCCTTTATGTTCATGTAATTAGATTCATTTTAAAATAAGGTTTATAATTAGTTATAAATTTAGATGTATGAAAATTATACCAAACGATACGTTTTATATATATTCGCTCGCAGCAAACATACATAATACTATTCAAATCCGCTAACCAGTACAATCGTCGGTCTCAGGTAAAGGGCAACACTAAAAGATTTAAACTAAATGCCTATTGTATAAATAAAGAAACGTCAAATGTGTGTACGTAAATAGAAAATTCGATAGCATGTCTCAAAGAAAAAAAAAACATAATTCACGTGTGAATTCAAAAGAATAAAAACCAACTGAAGCGATGCAGACATGATTTAACCGATACGTTTCATACCAATATCTTTTAAATGAGACATACCTTTTATCCTGATATAATCAACCCGGAAGAAACACCGGGCCTGGATAAGGCCAAACAACAAATGTTTGTGGACTTTTTACATTTGTGTTTTTCTTTCTATTTTCATGTATTTCATTAACGTATTGATCGCAATAAATCACTATGGATACCACCATTTTATATCTTGATCAGTTTTACATTTTTCCCAGAAACAACTTACAGCTGAAAGTTGTTCAGAAATGCAAGTTAAATTCCCTAGGCCCAAGGATGGTCCAGACCAAATTGAAATAAAATTACTTAATCCTTATGGTAGGAGATTACTTTTATGAATTTCCTCTATTCGGCCCGCTACTCTACCCCAGGGGGTTCACACCCGCTGTGTATACAGTGTTCAGTCCCCGATGCTCCAGACCAAATTGGAATAAAATTCTTTAACCCCTTTGGTAGAAGAAGGATTTAAAAGGTAGACCTCGATTTCCTTTTTTGGTCCCACCCCTTTGTCCCCAGGAGTGCCATATAAATCTTTTATACAAAATTGAGTCCCCTTGACCAAAGAATGCTCCAGACAAAAAATGATAAAATCCCTTAATCCCTACGGAAGAAGAATGATTTTAAAGGTTTTACCTCTGTTTTCCTTAGTAGTTCCCGCTCCTCTGCCCCCTAAGGGGCGATAACCGTCGTTTATACCACCAGTTGAGTCCACTTGGCCCACGGATGCTCAAGACTTAATTCGAATAAAACCCCTTAGTCCCTTTGGAATAAGAAGTATTTTAAAGGTTTTCCTCTATTTTCACTATTCGGTCCCACCACTTTCCCCCCAGAGGTGGCCAACCAACCGTTTATACAAAATTGAGTCCCCTTTGCCCTAGTATGCTACAGACCAGATAAGGGGGAAATCCCTTTAGGGTAGAAGAATAGTTTTAAATGGCAAAATCCCTTAATCCCTATGGTATCAGAAGTTTTACCTCTATTTCCCATATTGGGCCCGCTTCTCAGCTCTCAGTGGGTCCACAAAATTTTATACGTTTATACAAAACTGAGCCCCCTTGGTCCAAGAATACTTCAGACCAAATTAAGTCCAAATCTAATAAGCCGTTCATTTTTGAAGGAAAAGTTGACGTACACTAAGTGTACGGACGCCGGACGCTGCGATATGGTTTAAGCTTACTTGCCCTTCGGGCAGGTAAGCTTAACAATACTAGAGGACTTCTGTACACTTTGGCCGATATGTCTGACTTTTATGTTCATGTAATAAGATTCATTTTAAAATAAGGTAATATAAGTAGTTAAAATTTAGATGTATGAAAATAATACCAAACGATACGTTTTATATATATTCGCTCGCAGCAAACATACATAATAATATTCAAATCCGCTAACCAGTACAATCGTCGGTCTCAGGTAAAGGGCAACACTGAAAAATTTAAACTAAATGCCTATTGTATAAATAAAGAAACGTCAAATGTGTGTACGTAAATAGAAAATTCGATAGCATGTCTCAAAGAAAAAAAAAACATAATTCACGTGTGAATTCAAAAGAATAAAAACCAACTGAAGCGATGCAGACATGATTTAACCGATACGTTTCATACCAATATCTTTTAAATGAGACATACCTTTTATCCTGATATAATCAACCCGGAAGAAACACCGGGCCTGGATAAGGCCAAACAACAAATGTTTGTGGACTTTTTACATTTGTGTTTTTCTTTCTATTTTCATGTATTTCATTAACGTATTGATCACAATAAATCACTGTGGGTACCACCATTTTATATCAGTTTTACATTTTTTCTCAGAAACAACTTACAGCTGAAAGTTGTTCAGAAATGCAAAGTTCGTAGAATTGGAGTTGTAATATATACATAACAATCAACAGAAAAATGATTCGTGAAGCAACAACCCATCCCCTACAACTTCTTCTGAATCAACTAATATCTTAATACTTTCTTTCTCTTCGCCAACTCTTTGATTTTGTAAGTCCTTTGTATATATAAGTTTATTTTTTTCTTTATGCACCCAAATCATACGTGATCTGGATTAAGGAGAGCTAGTATCTATATTTAACGTAAACTCGTTTTATTTTAATATTTGTTTTTTTATCTCATGCACGAATATTTGATACATAAATACATTTACACATGAAACAATAAACTTTTTGAAATTTTAAAGTAAAATTGAAGTGAAATACACAAGTAAGTCGTGTTTGATGAAAATAGGTGAAAGACAAAAAAGTTGTGCCTGGACAAACTTTGGTATCAAAACTGAACAAAGGGTCATATTTCTGTATACCGTGAGACCCACTTTAGTAAACAACAGTTCACCTTTCTTATATACGTTTAGTAAATTTAGGGAATGTAGGTGGAATAAATGGTCGTTTGTGGCAAACTAAGCAAATGAATATGTATTTATTATAAATGAAACACCTGTCTGTCTCATTCACCCATGATAAATACCCCTTCCAAATCAATGTAAACAACACATATGTGCCGGTAGCCTGTTCCAAGACGATGGAGCAGCCGTTTATTCATTATGCATGTTATCTCTTAAATACTTGTGACATTTGTTTACAAGTCATTTTAAATTCTTACTCCTCCCTCCATGTCATCGGAACAATGATTCATGCATTACATTACAGAGAACACCCCATGACATCAAGGATTAAAAACCAGAGATGTAACCTAATGAGTCACAAAAGCTCTGGAAAAACTTATGATTTCCTTGATCATCTATGGAAACAACATCAATACTGATATTAGGATATGCTTCACTTAACAAAAGTTGCAGAATTTCAATAAAAAAAATCATTTTTAAATTTCTCAAATCTGAACAAAGCATCGCTGTTGCCCAGCTAGCCCAGAAAACCCAATCTTATATTAGTTTCTGCCATTGAGAGCATATAAAACAGAATTTTATCGACATAAAATTTAACACATCAATCAAAAAATGTTCAATTCATTAATTTGACTAGAAGACAGCTGCTATGATATTTGTCTTTCTACGGCTACCTTGATGTTTTTCTTTTACAACCAGGAAGATGAATTCCCTAAGAGGAAGGTGTATATGGACTGACAATGAACAACAAACGTGTATTATACAGCTCATTGTTGTGTAACTTAATGGAAGTAAAGTGGTGTGCTGATACTCGTGACCTGTTTTGTCCTTAATTTGAAATAAGAGGGCGAAGTATATCAATCATACCGATAACTGAGTCTTATCATTACAAAACCACAGATGGCTTTAGTTAGGTTGGGTCGCAACCGGGTTTGTTTATTTACCTCGATCATAACGGATTTCCAGTTTCGTATTAAGTATAAGTTGCCATTACAGTTTGCAGTTTCCCCTATCATGCTAACACATTTGGAGGCTTCTATTTTTCAGTCAATTTTGACTGGAAATTTAAATGTAAATTATGTGTTCTGATTAGAAGTTGCTTTGGTACAGTGTTGATTTATCATTACAGCTCAGGGTGTCTAGTACACTGCGGTTCCTTTCCCGTTAGTATATAAACATTTCTAATATGTGTATTTTATATTTTTTTTATTTTTGCAGGTATCATATCAAAGGCTTCCATATCTGACATAAGATCGACTTTTTCCACATATCAACACGTTATCTATTGCATATCAAATCTATGCAATTTCTCTCAATACTTTCTACAGATTGTAATGTGCCCCATTAGTGAATAAAATTAATGTCAAGTCATTCAGTTATCCAATTAAAGTTTTTGCCGCAGAATTGATGATAGGTAGATATCAATTGAAAGATGATTCAAATATAACAAATGCTTACATAATGTATTATCTGTTTAAATGAATTCGTTTTTAATCCTTGTAGCTTTACCAGCTAACGGAGAGACTAAATCAGTGAAGATGTGTGCTGTTGGCGCATTCGCACCTTGTTTACCTACATGGTCAACAGTCCGAGTAAAAAACTGCGGTTCATTTTACGTCTACGACCTGAAAAGAACTCCAGGAGACTATGGATATTGCTTCGGTAAGTATATTCCACCCATTCACCTCAAAGTCACATTTGAACCTTACCAAATCAAGGCTGGGAAAGGATATTTGAACATATATATGTAGGGTTGAATGAGTTAAAATTGAGAAGATGGTGTCCTGATGACTTACAGCAACACGGTAATATTGCAGATAGTGAAGCACTGTGATTTTGCTTATATTAAAACTTCTTAATAAAATAACCCAATAACTAGAAAACATCAGCGTAATGTTTTTTTGAGTTGATTTATTCATTAAAGTTAAAGTGAATTATGTGATATATATTTTAATTCCACGTAACTTTTAATTTTTAGGTACTCAAACAAAGTGTCCAGATGGTGAAACATCTGAAACAGGATTTACACCAGGCTGTATCAGTAAGAACATTTATATTGCGAATATCTGAGTTTCCTGGGTTTCCTATAGTAATCACGGTGTCCATCTTTCAGTCTCTCTGTCTGCCCGTCAGCAGATCCAGATTGTCAAAATCTCTGAAATTTCACATTGTACACTGTAATGTGCTAATGTGCAATAGGGTTTAAAAATTCCTTATATCAATGTCGCTATTACTAAATTCTGAAACAGGAATATACAGTCAAAATCCTCCATCATATAAAACCATTACAGAAGGCCATATTTTCTGAAATTTTCACAAGATGGTAATGTGCAATAGGGCTGTTAAAAGTTTCAAATATAACAGCCAACTCATATACTTTAAAAAATATATTGTGAATGGTCCTTCCTGAACATTCAAGTATCACTTTTGCTTTTGCTTGGTACGTATATGGGAGATACACGGTCAGAAATACAGCGGGAGTATTGCTGACGTGTCAGTATTCTAGTTAGCATTCAAATTATCTTTGGTTGACATCCTGTTTACAAAATATGTATTGACCCATTCTTCTTAAAATTGACATTTATGTATGTTAAAAGCTAGTTAATGTTTTGTCCGAATATATTTCTGATACGTGTATAAACATTTTAATTCCAAATAAACTCCATACATTATATTTTCTAACTGAAACCACCGGACGATATAACCATAACTTCAAAACAATTGTGTTTTGTAGATAAAGCCGCTGTTTATATCGCCATTGTGGACACATTGTCTCAAATTTTGATATCATTTTGAGCTATATATTGTATTTGATGTGTAATACATGGAATGTCATATGAGTCAAAAGTATGCATACTTAATACCTCACACTGTATATGTATACGCTTTATGCCTAAAAGCTATATTGAACATTCTAAGTTCTGCATCCTTCATTCTGCTTGTGTCTGCTTATTTAATTATGCATTTACTACTATCGTATGTGTTTTTTTCACAAATAACAAAAAAAAAAAAAAATCATTTTTGTGTTTTTATAAGATAAATTCTCAAAAATACAAGTGTCAATATTATCCGGTATTTTTATTCAAAGTGTGAAACACATTATATGTCGTTCATTCTATGATCATGAAGAAGTATATAAGTGGTCGGGTAAGTCTGTGAATAGTACAAGCCCTTTCAAAAAGATGACCGGGGTTCAATTACCTGATCGCACGTGCATAGGTTTGTGGTCACCTGAACTATATCTAGTATCCAGATTCAAGAAAGTGTAGAAAATATTTCGAAGATATTTCTTGTTTCCGTTATACATTTGATACCACGTTGAAAGAATATTTTCATGTGGGGTAAGGGGTTCAAAATTTTCAGAGGTTGATATTGAGCTGAAGTAGTTGTTTAGACATTCTGCTTTTTATTATTTTCAGAAAAAGGAGGAAGACATTTTGATACATTATTTGAATTCATGACAGATCTAGCACTTTTCCACCATTTATTAGGAGACACATGTAGGTAACTCTCGTAAACGACTCAACCTTTGAATGAAGGACTAGGACTAACTGACTTATTACCAAAGATATTGGAGAGTTTCATATAAAGGGCGATAACTCGTAATGGCTTAGCCAATATTGTTACAAAACAGATTGTCCACTAAGTGTAACTTTCCATACTAATTGTTTTAGCTTCGCTAACAAGGTTTACTGCTTCATTTTTAGCCTTTCTGAAATTTTCCCAATTCATTGCAGTGTTGTTATTTACTGTTTTTAATGTAATCTATTTCTGTGTCTATTTTTTGCCTTATAATATTCCTCATCCAAGGTTTATCATTTGGCCGAACAGTTCTAGTTTTTGACTGTATATATTATTCCATTTGATTGTTAATAGAATATGTGAAACGAAAATTAAACCCATTCAAGTCAAAATGGATTATACCGCCGAAAACAAGTTTGGGGGTACATGTATATAGAAATCTGTCTGTCTGAAAAACCTTGTAAGCTCAACTCCTCCTAAATTTTTTGCTGGATATTGTTTTGTAATTTGGGACAGGGTTAGTACCAAATATGTAGATGTGCATGAAGAAAAGAATGTTTGATTCAATCTCTTTTTCGTAGAGCTATGGCCCTTGAAACTCTAAATTTATGCTTTTGAAGCCTTGTAAGTGCAACTCTTCCTACACCGTTTTTTTAATATATTTTTTATTATATTGCACAGGGTACCTACCTAATAAATTAATATATAGATGTGCATGAAGAAAGGAATTTCTGATTCAACCCATTTTCGTAGAGTTATTGCCCTTGAAACTTTTAATTTCTGCTTTCAAAGCCTTGTAATCGCGACACTTCCTAAACCGTTTGTTGGATTTTCTTTTGTAATTTGGGACTGAATCAGTTCTTAATATGCAGATGTGCATGAAGAAAGGATTTTTTTTATTTAATTCTAACCTTTTTTACGAAGTTATGGCCCATTGTCTTGACAGCTCCTTCAACGAAAATTTTCAGATATGACAACTACCACCTGAAGTTGTGCATCCAGGTATTGATTTTTCATTCTGATACTTATCTACGGAGCTATCGCCCTTTGTTGAAAAATGCTTTTGAATTACAAATAATGTTAACATAAAACGTCGAAGAAAAGATAAAATTCAAATTATCGTGATGGAATTCCTCATCGACTACTAAAAGAATGTTTATAAACTTTGAAAAAAATGACATGTAACCAATAGAGTTTGAGCTATGGACGTTTAAAGAGAATGACATATGACGTCATGGCGGCCATATTGAATTTAAAATGTTTTAGCTTTTCATAACATGAAACACGGACTCTTTTAAACCATTAACTTTAAGGATGAATGGGACTGACTTGGATATTTCTAAAGATTGGCCGAATGAATAAGGTAAGGAACCGATTTAAATGAAGTTTTTGTTTTTTTATTCTTATGTTCATGTATATATATTGAAGAGGGTTTGAATAATTATCTTGCAATCCATACTACGCTAGAATATATTATTCGATTCTTTAGATTTTTGCAATCCTATTACTGTAACAAAATTGTTGACGTATTATTTTATCATTGTTTTCTAACTATTGACATTATAATGATGGGACGAGAAACCTAGTGAACTTTATTAATGAAATATGTCAATCATGCATTCAAGAGAGTGAATTGATAGGTGATATTTGTACATTGCAGAACGCCTTCCTTTAAGCGGGGTATTTCATGAGGACACAAAAACATTGCACTGGCGGCATAGGATGTGTTGTCAATTTGAAAGAAATAAAAGATATCCTTTATCGAAATGGATTAATCATAATCCATATTGAAAGTATGACAGATATATTCAGATTAATTCTGTGTATATGCATGTATAGCTCTACATATTATAACACAACACTACTTATGTTTGGTTCATATAGCACTTTTATTCACATGATATTCACACATTATTTTCGTTCTTCATGACATTAACCATTTCCTCTCTCTAATTCAAGAAACCTTTGTCTATTTTCATCAGGACTGTTCTATATATAGTCAGTGTTTGATATTCTTAATGAACGCCGCAAATACTACGCTTTTTGATGTGGCAAAATGACTGTTAAATGCGTGAAAAATATGAAGGAGATATAACTAAAGGATGATTATTGTATGTTTTTAGGTTTTGTAGACATTCCATACACCGTTACGATAACGCCTGGACTGGAAGAGAGAACAGGGCCAATTTTAACCTTGCCTT
>JAULCA010291690.1:0-12941 GCA_032360845.1 Crassadoma gigantea
CTATTAGCTCACTTTCTGATAACCCCCTAATTGTTGCCCCCTCCCCTAGCCGTTAGATCCGTCATATTAACCTCCTTCTTGTTACCCCCCTCTTAGTTGTAGCCCTTACCTATGATCCCCATACCAGTTATCCCCGACTTTGTTTGCCCCCCCTTCATGTTAGCCTCTACGTATAAATTTCCTGCTGTTGTCCTTATTCCTTGTGGTTTCGACACAATGCTTGTGTTAATGTCGTCATGTGGTGGTGTGGTTCCTGGTGTTGCATCTGTTCTAGCAATGGTGTTCTCTTACCAGTGGTTGTGTCCTTCTATTGATGGTGTCAGATCTTTCCTGGTGTTTTTTTCCTTCCTGGTTTTATGTCAACATTGACTTTGGAATCACTTTGTTCTGCTGTTGTCTTCATTAGTGCTCCGCATCGAAGATGCAGGTGCCCTTAAGTAATCAGGTTGTCCGTCCGTCTATCTTTGTTTTTTTTTCTTTTGCACAATATTGAGTAAGTTTTTAAAATTTTACATAATGATCTCATCAATCCTAGTTCTGCTTGGTAATTTTTCGGGCATATCAGATTCAAAATGGATGCTAATAAGCCATCTTGGATTTTAACATTAAAAAAAAATTTGTTTTGCCCTTAACTGGTAAACATTTTGTTATGACATTAAGAAGCAAAGTGGGTCACAATACAACAAGCAACCAACTGATTGAAGGTCAAGGTCATCTGATTTAAGGTAAAGGTCAAATTTTGCATCTTTTAACTGATGAACATATGTTGTTATGACGCTATGAAGCAAGGTTGATCAGAATTAAACCAGGAGTCAACTGCCAAAAGATCAAGCTCATTGTGTCAGAGGTCAAAGTCACTGGGTCAAAGGTTAAAGTGCGATTTTGTAGCTTTTCACATATGAGCATTTTATGGCATAAACTCTGGTAACATGAATATATTCCTCTCAAATAATGTTGGGTATGGGTGGATATGGATAAAGAGTGGGGCTCGCAACAAATGACTTTCCTGTATGTTCCATTTTGGGCCCTGCTTCTTTGCCCCTATGGCAACCACAACCTCCATTTATACAAAACTCAATCCCCTGAGCACGAAGATACTCTAGACCGAATTTGGTTAAAATCACTCCATTGGTACAGAAGAATTAAAAAAAAATCCTTAAATTACAAGTATTTGGCTCTGCTCCTTTGCCCCAATGGGGGCAACATCATCCATTCAGACATAACTGAACCCCCTTTACTTAAAGCTCTTTAGGACAAATTTGTTTAAATTCCCCTTCTAGTAGAGAAGGAAAAGGATGTTCAAGTTTTACCTTTATTTCTCTTATTGGGTCCTGCCTCTCTGCCTCAAAGGGGTGCCTAAAAATGCTATGCGTCACAATTGTTCAAATTCCTCCATTGGTACAGACGAAGATAGATTTTGCGGTTTTACACCTTTTTCCTGTATTTGGCCATACCCCTTTGCCATGAAAGAGTGAGGGAACACTTTCTGGTTATATAAAATTAAGTCCTCTTTGCCCAATGATGCTCCTGACCAAATTTGGTCTATTAAGGACTATTAAAGGAAAATGTCCTTTTGGACCAGGTAAGCAAAATATTTAAGTGTGCAAAGGTCAGGTTATTAGATAGACAATCAATGCTCAACTTATATATAATAGATCTTTTTCAGAACAATTTTTTACTGTACACCTAATGAGCCTTTGTTTTAAAAGTTCAATTTATTCTCTCATGCTATATTCAAAGTTGGTCTAGCTCATTCAATTGAATCCCAAACTTTCACATGTTTCTCTCAAAGAACATTCTTCTGAACAGACTTTGTAGCCATTAACACTAACACGCTACTTGCAAATTATTGTTATCCTGGGCTTCTTGAATGTTCAAAATATGCCCTTTAAAGGTTTTAACACATTTGACTCTTGTGACCTTGACTGTCAAGGCCATTCATATGAAAAATTGGTAGCCCTTCAGCCTAGCATGCTGAAGGTTTAATTGTAGTGTGAGGTCTCTTGGTTAAACACAGTTTACCCCTGTGACTTTAAAAGTGAGTCAAGGTCATTCCTGTGACAAGTTTGATATCAAAACATAGAAATAATTTGAGATCTACAGTTAATCATATTCTACCAGGATTACCTGTCCCTTTCCTTGCGATCATCTTTGCATAACTACATAATTATACTTTTAATGATTATTTCAATACTTGTAGTTATGTAATTTTAGAATATTGCTAAAAAATGGAGCCTTTCTACTTATAATACCTGTATCATTATAACTTAACACTATGAGAAAGCCATGAGAATTCTAATGAGAACTAAAACTTGATGCTTCATCCGATATCAGTCCAGATATTGTAACTTGTAGTACTTGATCAAAATGAAAATTCCGAGATTTCAACTAGTTTCACTCTTCATATTTGTCCGTTAAGTGGAATCAGTGTGAAGTGTGAAGATAATCAGAATATTTTGCTTCTGGGGAAATTTGTCTATTTTCCACCTTAGGAAATGGGAAAATAATGAATTTTGAGAAAATTAACATTATTCCAAAATACTCATTTTTTTTCCAATATGTGCAAATTTGGAGTGTTGTACTATTTTAAAGCCATACAAAGTCAGAGAAGATATATCCATGTAACATTCTGAGGAGAAATTTGAAAAAAAAATTGTTTTATGAAGTATGCTTTTTTTTCGGTATTAGTCAAGATATTTCAACTTGTAATACTTGATAAAGATAAAAATTGCGAGATTTCAACTAGTTTCAGACTTCATATTTGTCCGTTTAGTGGTATTAGTGTTAAGTTTGAAGATATACCAGAATATTTTGTTTCTTGGTGAATTTGACCATTTTCTGACTTAGGAATTGGGAAAATGATGAAATTTCAGAAAATGAACATTTTACACTTCTTTTTTCTCAATAAGTGCAACTTTGCAATATTGCGTTGTTTTAAAGTCATACAATGTCAGAGAAGATAACCATGTAACTTTCAGAGGAAAATTTTGAAGAATTGTAGTTTTTGAAAAATATGCTTTTTTTTTTTGGATATTGCAACTTGTTATACTTGATAAAAATGAAAATTGCGAGATTTCAACTAGTTTCATACTTCATATTTGTCCGTGAAGTGGAATAAGTGTTAAGTTTGAAGATATATCAGAACATTTTGTTTCTGAGGGAATTTGACTATTTTCTACATAAGGAAAAAATATGGAAATTTTGAGAAACATCAATATTTTTTTTCAAAATATTTTGTTTTTATCAAAAACAGCAGATTTATAGTATTATTGAGTTTGTTAGTCATAAAAGATGATCTAAAATGTAATATCTTGGGAAGGAATAAGAATTAGAAGTATTTAATAAAAAAGATTGTAAAAACTTGAATCCTGTCATTTCAACAGATTTCAAACTAAAAAAATTGGCTGTTATGAAGAATAAGTGTTAAATATGAAAAAAATGAGGTGGAAATGTTGAAATTTGAGGACAGTCAATATTTCAAAGTAGACTTTTTCTCAAAATCCCTTTGCTTTATTGTCATAGAAAGTCATAAAGGATGATTGAAAAATAAGTTACTTGGGAGATATTTGAAAATTTGATTTTTTTGCACAATTTCAGGTTTTATGAAGTATTATGATATTACCACCTGCCATATATAATTGATGAAATTTGAAATCCTGACATTTTAACTGGTTTCAGACTAAATATTTGGCCACTAAGTAGTATGTGTTATTAAACTGGAAGATATACTAGTATATTTTGTTCCAATGGGAATATGACAATTTTCTATCCACGAAAATACAGGAAATGCTGAAATTTCAGAAAAATCAATATTTTTTTTCAAAATATACTTTTTTCATTAAAGTGAAGATTGAAGTTTTGCACTGCGCTATGGACATACAAAGTCACAGAAGATTACCGAATCCTTTCTGAGAAAAAGTTTTAAGTGTTTGTAAATTTTTTTTTTTTTTTTAAATATTAGCTGGTCATTTCTTTTACTTGATAAAATTTGAAATTGTGACATTTCAGACTAAATATTTGGCTGTAAATAAGGATTATTTTGAAGTTTGAAGATATATCCGAATAATTTTTCTGCCCTACGTATGGGACAAATGCTAAAAGAGAGAAAAAAAATCATATATTTGTATGATTGAACATAATGGGTTATCAAAATTTACAAAAGTAATTTTCTGAGGGGTATTTGGAAATTTGAAAGTGTTGAGGTTTTGCATCTTTTGTATTCTTATATTAACTTGAAATCATGACAATTTAGCTGATTTCAGACTGAAGATGTATCAAAATATTTTTATTCCTGGAAGAATTTTACTCTTTTTAACTTTTGAATTTGGAGAAAATACTTGGAATTTCAGGAAAATTAACATTTTTCAAAAAGATTTAGTTCTATTGTCATTCAAAATCATAGAAGATAACCAATGTATTTTTTTTTTGTAAAACTGGTGTGTGTTTTTTTGCTTTGTATTAGCTGGTATATTGTCACTTTTCAATTGGTTTCGGACAAAATGTATGGTCATTTGAAGGTGTAACTAGAGTTTTATTCCTGAAGGAATTTGATAATTTTCACAGTAGAAAACTGGGAAAATTTGTTTATTTATTTTTTAAAAGAAAAATCAATATTTTTCCAAAACACCTTTTCTTTCGCTTTTAATGATTAAAAATTAATCATTTTAATTTGATATATTTATATGTTATAGTTTATTATCATGGATTTAAGTCCTGATATTATGTATATTTATATATGTCACTAATGCAAGGATCAGTAAGGCTACCATATCTTGTTCATATACAAAAAAAAAAAAAAACCGGTTACCAATAAAACATGCTCATCGTTTACCTTCATGAAGCTGTAACTTTCAACATGTTCTTATAAAAGCAAACAAATGTAAAACGTTATCTCGTAAAAGTCAACCATGACAACAAATATAAGTTACGTAGACGAAGTTTTCCATGTGGTGTTTACGATACATGTACTGAGAATTTCAAAACAAATACTGAAATATGAAATATATCGCTTTTACAAACTATTTTTCAGCTCATATTTGAATAATATAATGACAAACCGGCAATACAATTGAAAAGCTGTTTCAAACATTCCGGTAGTCTATCCTAACAACCATGCATCCTCGGCCATTCGGAACACCACGGACTTAGATAACATATATTTCCGTGGGAACAACCTAGCAACAACGAATTTGCAAAATAAGTAGCTAATTACGTTTTCTTAACTAAGTGTTACATTGTTAAATTAAGTCAATAATCCATTCACTTAGTTTAATTGAAGGCCAAAGCTTACATTCATTGTTCCTAGTCCTATCCGGATATGCACACCCATCTTCGCATAACTACTATCGCCACATGTCAATAGCCACTCCGTTTATTTTATCAAATCTATTGATTTGTATCATTATATTATGCACACAATGAAACCTTATTTTATCTTCCTTATTTGTGTCTTTCTTGGGAGTAAGGGGAGACATATAGTTTTAGCACCGATCCTTCTTTTTGTATTTCCTTTTGTATTACTTAAAATTTCCTGTCCAGACTGTAACTTTTAAACCATTAGATATATTTTGATGATCGTTGTACTATATCTGCATCATTCACAATGTGCGATGCAGTTTTAATATTTTATTGTGATCTTGACCTCAATGTCTAAATCAAATAAGTGCATTTTAAAGGACGATCTTGATGAATATTTTAGTGTAACAGCATTACCAACAGACAAAGTGCAACGCATTATCATTACGTCATCATGACGTCATCATGACCTTGACTTCAAGGTCAAAGGTCGAATATGTGTTAATATTTGAACCGTTAAAGATATCTTAAAGAATCTTAAAGTATATCTGGATCAAACAGAGAAGTAAAAGGTCAAATAATTGCAAACTTTTCAGCTGTAACTCAATAAAATTATAGGGTATTTCGGTGTTCAATGGTATTTTTTACGCGTATTTTTGTTTTTGAAAGGAAGGGGAAAGAATCTTTGCTTATAAAAGAAGACATATGTTTTTGTTCGTAATAACAAATAGCAATTGTTTTCTCCCAAGTATGACGTATTTCTCAATATATACACACAGACGATAATTTCCTTATTCAATTCATATTAAAAGTCTTTACAATCAGTTGAACCTTATCATCATAACGCCGGTATGACGTCACGCCTATTGCTCGTGATAAAAACTTGACATTTACCCAGAAACCAGATCTGGTGGTATTATATATTAGGAGACCAGGATTGTTCCGCTGTGGTATTGTCCTGAAAATAATTAATTTTAGTATTTAACAACAGTTATTCAGTAAATACTTTGTTACTTTATCTTTTGACTATTTTATTACACCGGAATTATTTAAGACACTTCTTGTTAACTGATATACCGATGAGCAGTTCTCTGGAAGTTAATATGGAACACTTGAGCTGATGTGGGTTTAAAAGACATGTTGTTTAAGAATACAATACTTGCTCAAGACAAAAGTTGTGGATTTTAAACAAAATAATTAGTTTCACAGACAACTTTGATTTTTGATGATTCGCTACATATTTATCGGAAAGTTTGACATGGAATTTCATTCTTTTGACCAGAATATTACTAATGATCTCTTAATAGATAGAATAGAATAGATTGAGCCATGTTTTATTCCGTTATAAAATCCTTAATACCCTAAAGATTTGTAGGTAATGTCGGCGGTTAGCACTGCAAACAATCAACGAATGATATTTTTATTGTTTGTAATTTGGTTTTTGTCATAAAATGAGGTATTAAAGGGAACGACATTTTTTTATTTACCTTATTTTAAAGAAACTAAAGATTAACGGATAAATTCAAGGTATTTCTACAATTATCAAGTAGTTTTGCACAAATGATCTAAGCACTATTTTATTATATTTGTTTTCATTGTGACTTGATCGCCTCCGTGATGGCATGTATAAACAAAACAAGCTTATGAGAATTGGCATTGGCATTTCAGTGATCGTTTACATCTACCCTCTGCGTCATTTTCAGGTGTCTAAATATCCTTTAACCACGTCGGAGTAATTACGAAGCTTGTATAACCTTTAAATTTGGCACCTATTTTATCTGAAACCTTCATTCTTAGAATAACTTGATTACATTTGTTTTCTTCGTCTATCTTATTGATTAGAACAAATTAAAGGATATGTATACTAGCTTACCTGACTGGCATTGACCTGAGAGGCAGACGATTATTAATATTTGATGGAAATTCCTGAAAAATTGCCGTTGAATTTAAAAGTTGTCTTCATATTTTATTAATAACTTTAAAAAAACTTCTTACATGATTAATATAAGTCAAATAACTTGTTTCATAATTGCTGTAAAATAACTAAAGTTTATATTGTATCTCAACTTTAAAAGATATGAAAGAAATTAAAAATATAAAGGTGGAGTCCATTTTTCGCCCATGCAGAGGTTTTTTTTCATATTTTGTAACACCATTGCCAAACTGCAGACATTATTGAAAAGTTTGTCTCAGCTCTCTACGGTCTTATTTACTTTATACAAAGATCGAGTATGAGTATACTTCTAACATTGTTGTGTTTTAGGATTCCAAGGCCAAGGGCACTGTTGCTTAATATAGAAATCATCAACTGTTTCAATATTAACACCTAGTAACAATATTTTTTCATATATTTTCATCAAACTTTAAACATAGGTCGAGTATGAGTATTGTTGTGTTTCAGGGTTCCAAGATCAAGGCCAAGGTCGCTGTTGCTAAATATAGAAAATCATCAACCGATTCAATGTCATCATGCAAGCTACATCATTTCTTAATAGATTTTGATGGAAGCTCAATATGTTATGGAGATGGTGATAACATAGAGGAAAACACAGTATGAATATTATAATCTATATTAAGTGTAGTACCTTGTGATTGTGCATGATTCTGAGTATCAAGTGGCAGCGGGGGTATTTATGTCTTACAGACATCTTAATCCTGCTGCTGAGGTGTAGTTGATACAAAAAGGCTTCCCCGCATGGGAAAGAATCGGAAGTGGACAAAGTGTTTACACATCAAACCCAGCAGTGCTTTGCGCCGCTTAGGGAATTGAAGAAAAACCAACCAGACTAACAGTTTCAGATGCAGATGTCGAAGCATAGGTATATTCTGCCAAACGAGTAAAGAACATCATATTCAACAGAAAACCCTTTAAATGTCTTATTACACTAAAAGCAACTGCGGCGACACCATGTCATTTCAAACAAAATTCAATTTTCAAATAAATAACATTGCATATACGTAGTTCGTATCTAATATAAACACGGAAGGGCGTCATATTTTACCATTCGGTTTTGTCAATCTATGTCGCAGTATTAATTAGCGCCGTTATCCTTGAGACTTGTCATATGCATTCATTGATTTTCTTCCAGGAGACCTTTGACGTCACTAACATCTGTGTATCAGAGCTCACGCTGAGAAATTTCTCGTAATACCGCTAGCTGAAGCGTACATACAACTGTTCTGTAAAATGTAGTTCTTCAAGTAAGTAATCATCGGGAGGTTTATATAACTGGTCAGTTGTATGATGAAGATGAGGATGTACCTTTACTGCCTTCGGGAAAATATGTTTGCGGGGATATAATATGAAACGAGTGGGGAGCCTGTCGGACGACAGCCTGTAATTATATGCCACTCAGGAGACCAATGACAGATATCAACAATCGATTGGGAACAGATCGGCTTGGAATAAACCAGGTATGATACAATAGATATCTAGGATCGACTATGGTCGAGGATTACCTGTGGTCCGTAATCAATGATGTTATTAACCTACCTGCTGGGGATAAACCACAGGGTAAATGGTATTCGTTTGCTGTGGATTGTTATAACTGAAATTAATTGTTGATATTCGCAATGCTGTATGCCAATGTAGAATACAAACACGAATGTGAGTCATAAACTCACTAAAAATATAAGGATTGCCTACTTTAATGACATGACTGTACGTTGTACTCCGAAAATGGCTATCAGTTAAACCATAGTCTATTTACCTTGGAGACCTATCCCGCATTGGAGCAATCTGTATAGCTGATAGATATGGCAAGAGAAGTAGAATATTGTACGGAAAGCGTCGTGATTGTACAGAAGTGTAACCTGTCAATTCTCTCCACGAAGAAATCAACAGTTCTGGAGGATGTCGACCGGTCTGGTATACTCTAGGTGAGACAACATTGAGTTAACATTTAATATGGTCACTGAATTATGGTTACAAAACACACAGCTCTGTTTTGATTTATTGAACTTCTACTGGTCCATACTGATATTAGGGCATCTATTTTTTTGTGTTATTTATCGCAGAAAAAAACCCACAATTTTATTATGTATGATTGCATTTGTGAAAGTAATTAACATAGCGATTATATGAAGTCGATTATGTACAAAATAATAACTACCGACAAAAACGTTTCGAAGAAAAGCTTAACTTAAAACATCTGTGTCTGTCAATTTAATTTTTGAAATTTGGTTGTAAGATTTAGACTTGAATGAATTAGAGAGATACAAACGTTTTGACGTTTACACCTCAATCCTTGTCTGTTTCCCAGATTTGAACATTGAATGATCTAAATGAACTTGCCACTTTAGTAATCGAAAATCGTTTTTTTTTTTCATTTGTTTTTATGTTGTTGCCATTTCATTTCTGATACTCGTAAGCCTTAGATATATCCGTAAGCATATCGGAAGACTGAAATGATTGAGCCTCTCTTTCTGATTTGATTTATAATTGCATTAAATAAAGAATTGATTTCATTTTTATCCCAAAACGAATAACAGGATAGCATGAGGCAATCCTTTAGTATACGTTGATATTAAGATTGAATACTCAGATACCTCGTCTGTGTCTAAAAAACAAACGATGTTTACAACTTGTTATTTGTAATAAAGGTTTTTTTTTCTTTTGCCCCGAGACTGTCTTTCAACATAACCAGGTATTGACTATGCTGTTACACGTATATATGGAGTCCTGCTACCAATAATCAACCTTAGTCTAGGAGTTTTGTATAGTGTTTTTTTGCATTTCATTTGAACAACTACGATTGTGTCATTCACAACCTAATTGGCATTGTTTAATTGCTAAAGAAAGTATTGTTAAGTAAGGATACACAGAAAGTAAATTGAAGGAACATCATTTTCTGAAGATGGTGTCGCTCCTTTATAAATACAAATATTGTGCAATATTACTGATTACTGGATGAGTCGTCAACATTAGATAATAATAATTAACATCAGATTTATATAATAATCCGCATTGTTATGTTATTGACCGTAGCGACTAAACAATGACTGGTCTGAGTACATGTGGACTATATTTGATAATCTGACCACACGTACACATTACATTGTTCAAGGTTTCCTTGCCGAAATATACACAATCGACGTTCCAATCTAATCCGCCGCGCTACTTCCAGTCGCCATTTTGTAAACATGGCCTTATCTGGAGCTGATGCGCGTTTGAGAGAGTCAGTATTGCAAAGCTTCTAAACGATCATGCCTAGAACATACTCTCTAAGGATGATGTTTTTGAAAAATATAATATCAATTGTTTACTTTATTTCTTTTCTGTTTCACTTTCCATTATTCATATAAAAAAAACAAATTGATCCCCCCCTCCTTTTTTGTTTTCCAAATATTAAAACTCTTTTTTTTTTTTGAAAAAAAATATTTTAGTTTCGTGATTATGATTAAACGTCGTCTGCTTCGCAAACATGCAACACAAATATTTACAATGTATTGATTTTGTATTTGTTAAATCGTTTATGCTTTAAACTATCTTAAATTAATAAATATCAAGTTTTTTTGACATCATGAATTGAAAAATTACATTTTCGACGTAACCGGAAGCGCATGTGATAGGAGAACGTGACCCGGAAATAACTCGGGACGGTAATAAAAAACAGACGATCATCGAACATTGACATATAAATACCGTATATATTGAGACACTGATGTGTAGGTAACACTCATTTAATCCATTACTATCACATCAAGTACTTATTACTGACATCATGCAGAACTATCAGCATTAAATGTTTGCGATCGGGCAGACCTACTTAATATACGTTTGTACATGTCGGCATCAATAGTATACCTTAACTTGGCTCCTTCGTCTTTCCAAAGATTATACATAGACGCATTGTCGAAGAAAAGGTCGTGATGAAAAGCTTGTGTGTGTGGGTCTTTGTTATTTTAAAACTATAAGATACAAGCATAGTGGCATGTTACATCAAGATACAAAATTATGCTTTTACGTTGAATATATGTCATAGTTAACATCAGCTGTCAGGAGCTTGTATTTCAACAAACATATATATATATATATATATTCATAATTGGTAAAACATTGTAACAGTGTAAAGGCAAACAAAACATTTATCATAAGATACCTACGTTGGAAGGATTAAGATAAAGATGCTAAATAATCATGCTGTACAAAATTTGTGACACTAAAACAACTTACTTAGTACAACTAAAAAAGCAGTCCAGAGGACAGGTGATTGGAACAGCTCCTAACCAACAGCCCTCTCGATACTTTTGTACACAAATTATTTTTTTTTGAAACAAAGCGTTTATTTGTAACCTGGAGCACTAGTTAAGAAGCCGTTAATTTGGGAGACGTTTTAAGTATTGTATTGTCTTGTTATGGCTACGAATGCATTCCAGGTCAGGTAATAGAGCATTAAATGTATTAAATTAAAATATAGCATCACTTCACACGAAAATCACAAATTCATATGGGTACAATGATATTAAAATAACATTGAATACAGTGCATGTATAACAGGAAAGAGAAATGTTTGCTTCCACCGGGGATCGAACTCTCGATCTCCAGGTACCTAGTCGGACGCTCTACCACTGAGCTAAAGGGAATTTCCCTCTAGCTCTCAGCTAGAAGGCGACCTTAATCCTATGTACAATTGAACCCTGCCACACATGCAAGCTGAAATTAACAAATCATTGGTTTTAAAATTACAACTGTCAAGTCATTATTTGCATGAAATTATCAAAATAAATAAGATTTTAATGTCAAAATAAACTTAAGGTTTCGTTTAGTAATGTTTAATGTAAATCCTATCAACAGCAATACATGGTCGTTTCAGGGGGAGCTACGTTTGCCATTGGTATCAATAGGTTAATTTTTCATGCGTAAAATTTAAGAGCAACAAGCTCTGAACCATGCTTCAATTGTGCTTGCACGTTTCATTTGTGAACAAACAATTCCCAATTTCATGTTTTTTTTCACCAAAAGTGATTTTGTAGAAGAAAAAGTGTGATTTTGTAATTTTTTATGGTTGCATCAACCCAGCATTTTATAAAATGAATAAACATTTTTTTACCAGTAGTTGTAGCAACTCTTGCCTGAACACTGATAACCTCATCCACTTGGTCACTACACATGGTCAGTCCGCCTCGCACACTTTCTTGCAGGGCCACACTACACTGACAAAAGTATCAGGCATCACCACTGTTGTGCATCCTCGTAACGATACTTCCACATGGATTCCGACATCATCAGTATCGTACGAGAATTTACATGTCATTAAGCCAACAACAGGTGGTCACTGTAAGTCAGTTATTCCTATGAATTTTGTGACCTTAAACTGTCGCTCGGTGAAGAATAAGTCATTGTCCATCAGGGATTTTGTAACATCTCAGGACATTGATATTCTTGCATTGACAGAAACCTAGTTAGGTTCAGATATCGATGACTAGGTTCTAGCTGAGGTAATACCAACAGGTTATGGATTCCTCCACAATGCTAGACTCGGCAAACGTGGTGTTGGGGTGGCTGTTCTGTTTAAGAAAGGCCTAAGTGTGAGAAATGATGATGTAAACACACACTTTGAGCACATAATTTGTTCTGTCATTGCTGGTGATAAACAATTTAGATTGTGTATCGTTTACAGGCCTCCTCCATCTAAACAGAATGC
>JAULCA010291801.1:0-12941 GCA_032360845.1 Crassadoma gigantea
TGCATTAAATATTCACCTGGGTGAGTATTTTATGGGGGGTAAAAATTTTATATGACACCGGCATGTCTTCATTATGATCCGGATCGTCATCAGTTCCACTTGGCCTACGAAAAAGGATGATATTTTTCTTTTTGGGCCTCCGCCATTTTTCGTCAATTTGTCAAGGTTGCATTAATGCTTGGATTTGCGTGGAATTTTAAAGCGTTCTTACGACTAAAGGGGAGTAACTAATTACTATTTCCGCCTACACCATGCTTTGTGATAAAGACAAAATAATTAACGGTATTGTACTCGCTTTATTTCCATTTTAAAGATGATAACATGGATGTAAACATTAATAAACATATACTGTATCTGCGGTACGTTGATATATTTGCAGCTAGCACAAGCATTTCTGCGTGAATTGGCCCCCACATATTTTCTGTAAGTGGGGGCATTATGTTAATTTGGGGGGATTTTAACGATCCCACGCCCTGGATCCTTCCCTGCCTTACCTTGCTGGTATGAAAATTTCAGGACAAGTTTCATAAATTTTACATGAAAAGAAATGAATTAAAATCATTTTATCACATACACAAAATTAAGTTTTGTCAACAAACGACTTCTCAGACTTTAATACCAAAACGACTTCAAAAGACATAATTTTGAAGTATTTGTTGTCACGTCTTCAGTCTTGGTGTGTATGTCATTTTGAACCTGTAGCATATGACAATTACAGAAGCACTGCGTAACAAGGGATATAGGATAAACATTATTGCAAAGTATCTTTTTTTTTTCTCATTTTCATTCTTGGAGTACATACACTAATGATTATTGGTACACAGTTTCCTCAATTTTTGGTTGGGTAGGACTGGAAGGTGTGAGCAGCACCCCTGCATAGAAAATATGATAGCTGTTATAATTGCACCGAAACAACTCGATTCAGCTATGCTTTGTTTAATACTTGGTCATAGATTTGCGAGGGTACATGACTGGGAAGTTATCGATACGATAAATTAGGACAGTACAGCTGAACTCACTAATATTCAATTTGTCCTGAATTTTGTCAGAAAGCAACAGATTTTGATTTCACTTTGCAAAAATAATATGCAAAGGTCGCGACATTTCAACAATCTCTACACTTTTCTAGTACATAACATGTTGGTATGCAGTGCTTTCTTCATATGAAGGAGGATGCATAGGGGGCGCTGATGGTTCTGGTTCCCATGATGAAAGTGTTGATAATGGCTGTGCATTATTCGATGGAGCAGGCGATCGTGACATAGCAGTATTATCAACACCATTTCTCTGACTAGAAGAGCAGCTAGCTTTAGCTTGTTTCCGCCTCCATATTACTATTCCCATAACTACAGCTACTGCGATAAGGGCAGCAATAACCCCACCAGCAATGACACCACCACTGCCTCCATCCTCATCCCCACAGGAATCTGTTAACAATCAAATGTTTAAACCTTTGAATAGACAATAGATTAGATGGTATTTTTTATTTTGAATTTTCTCACGTGAGTATTGAAATGTAATGGCATCACCAGTATATCACTAAAAACCGCACTTATAATGTTGTAACGTACTTACAATGTGAGTGTCATGATTAACCTACACATTAGAGGATTTTCACAAATTGCACTGATCTGCTTGATAGTAGGAATGTGCAAGTTATGAACGACAATAAATTGAATTATTTATTACCTTTTTCATCTACATGTATACGAATTTCGGATTCGTCACCGTGAAAATGGACATTATTGCAGTGTGGAAATATTCCACAAAACTTCCACACCTCATGATCAGTCAGTTTGAAGAGACAATGAAACATTCCCACATGCGATAAATTCCACTTGTATATGAGTATAAAGAATATATGAATAAAACAAATGCAATGGAAACGCGTCAGAAAATCATCAATAACAGTAATCACACAACATTAACAATGTCAAATCAAGGTATTTAAAGTAGCATGTGTAACCTTCAATCAGGACACACTTTAAAAGTTTGCATGAAGATCCCAAACTTGAAACAAGAGTCCCAGAGGGCCTGTATCGCTCACCTGGATATCTAAGCAATCATGGCAAAATATTCTTCAAAGAAGATCCCATGGATAGGGCCAGACCCCGAGGCCAATCCTTGTAGCATATCTGTATCAGATCTTTTCTTGTCCAACAATTGTATGTTATGTGGAAACGGGGTTGGGATCCCAACTGTTTCCAAGTTGTGCCTCGGAAACTAGGTCCTTTGGGGTGTGGCAAGACCCCAAGGTAATTCTTATATCATGACTGCATCGTCTCTTAATGCCCAGCATTTGTATATATATAGTTTTTGAGTGGGGTCTCTAGGGATGTGGCCAGCCCTGCCCTAAGGGTCAATGCTAATATTATAATTCTGTTTGTCTCTTAATGCGTCGCAGTTGTCGATCTCAACTGTTTCAAAGTTATTGCCATGGGACTAAGTCTCCAGGATGAGGCCTGACCCCCAGGGCCATCCTGGGAACACAGTCATATGAATTTATCTCTTTATACTCTGCGGTTGTATAAAATGATTATAGGGTAGGGATCTCAACCATTTTCAATGGATAAACTCATCCCTTAGGCTGACCACCTAGGGATGCTGGGGGATGTCAGCGCCACTATTTGTTCAATTTTGAATCCTCACCACCTAGGGATGCTACCAGTCAATTATGATTGATTTCCATTGCTAAGTTCCAGACAAGATACTCATTAAATATTTATGGCATTCAACAAGTAACTAAATCATCTTCTCTAAATAAAACTATAATGTCACACCTTTCTCTGTTGAAGGGTATATGATTGGTTTTATTCTGGTCTTTGTTGGAAAGACGCAGTTTCTGATTTCACCTAACAAAAATAAAATCCAAATATCGAAAGATTTCAACAATCTCTACACATTTCTAGTACATAACATTTACCTTTGGTAATAAGCACTACTTTCTTCATATAAAGAAAGATACATAAGGAGCGATGATGGTAAATTAGATTATGGTAAGTATGGTGAAGGGATGAATCACTTGTGCTAGAATAAGAATTAACAAGGTCACCGCGAAGCGGTTTATAAAACGACATACAAAATTATATTAGATACTCAGCGTTTGGTGTTTTGGAAATATGTGAAATATCTTTTTTAATGTTTGATGTAACAGGAGAAAAAGATCCAAATGCCTGTAGATAATGAGTGCATTAAACCATTATTGAATGTATGCAGTCTTGCATTAATGAAACAAGAGGCCTAGAGGGCCTGTATCGCTCACTTGGATATATTCGCAAATATGAAGAAAAAAAACTGTTAAAGTTATATTACAAACAGTTTCCCAGTTTGGGATCTGCCACAACAGTACTTTGCAATGCAGTTTATAATGCATTCAACTAACATGATTGAATCTATCCAACTCAAAAATGATGATTCAAATCAAATTATGTTGAAATTCAATTATTTTTATATAGCTTAATTGACCCCTTTTGGCCCCACCCCTCAGGCCCGTTGGGATCTGCCACAACAGTATTTTGCAATGCAGTTTATAATGCATTCAACTTACATCTTTTGAATCTGTCCATTTCAAAAGATGATTCAAATCAAATTATGTTGAAATTCGTTTATTTTTATAAAGCTAAATTGATACCTTTTTGCCCCACCCCTCAGGCCCGAGGGGTCAGTACAATTATTTGTATAATTTTAATCCCAACCCTGTAGGGATATTATCATTTAGATACAAGTGATGATTATTGCTTAGATTCAGAGAAGTCATTTTTATGGATATAGCCAAATTGATCCCCATAGAAAATTTGACTGGGATTCCCAGTGGGATCCCACCAGGATTTTTGGGTGGGATTCCCACTGGGATTCTCAGGGGGGTATTTTGGGTGGAATTCCCAGTGGGTCGCACCGGGATCCCAGTCCATTCCACCCGGATCCCAGTTAAAGTTTGAGTGGGATCCCAGTCAACCCAACTGAAAATCCCAGTCAATATCTCGCATAGATCCCAGTGCAAACTGAAAACAAAGTCATACATCAGTGATTTTTATAATTTATATTTATTATTTTTTATCCCTCTGATCTTGTCATTGAGTTTTTTAACAATTTCTGTCGACCATAGATTTTCCTTTTCCTCCTCCGAAAGGTTTCTTCCATATTGCTTGAAAAGGTGGCCTAAAAATAAATAAAAATGATCCTAATAATATAATTTGTCTGTTCTTTCATGCAATGAAATTGTGGAAGTGTTATCTATTAGACCGAATATGAAAAAATAATAGAATACCATAATAACATTCGATTACATGTAAATTTTATAAGATGTTGAACAGATCTCTCCTAATTCATCACAGGTTATTGGTCTATTCAAATATACACGGTATTTCATTGAAATATTGTGATCTAAATGTGATGTCAATTAATAATAACCCATGGAAATCCAATAGCAAATACCTGTGGGTCTATAGGCATTGATAATCTTAACTTACTTCTAAGCGCCTTCCTTTTGGACGGGGCCATGGCATCCTTCCCCTTTGCTTGTCCATATATAGACAAGTTGGCACATTCCTCTTTTGTAATTAGCAGCTCAAGGATGTTGAGTGCCAACTTGTCTATTTTGGAGGATGCCATTTCACAGTTGGTCAGCCTCTTCTTGTTGTTGACCAAGATCCCATATTGGGAGTCACCCAAGTTGGTCAGCTCTGCAATATTTAAAAAAAATTTAATGTATGATTCGACAATATTTTTAAATAGCATCATTTAAAGATTTGGTTGCAGTAGATAAGGAAGATAAGAACACAATTTAAAACTTATCATACAACTGATTTTACATTAGTTTGAAAATGAACCTACCATCAGTATTTTCCATGCTCTGCTGGGTGGGCATTTCAGTGACTTGACCGACTTCACTCTCTGGTTGAATGTCTGAAAAATAACATCATAAGGTAAGTAATATTTGGAAATTAGAAACAGTAACATCAATACATATATGTCTGCCCTCAACCCAACTTTCATTCTCTCATAAAAACGCATATTTTCTTTCATTCATATCTGTAATTAAGAACTTAATTGTGATCCAATCTTTACACTATTCAAGAAATTAATAAAGAAATAAGAGATCTTTAAATTCATTTTTCTGTGGTGATAATTATGGAAAAACAATATTGAAGTCTTAAATTATATCACATATATACATTCTACATAAAATGGATATTCTGAGAAAAGTAAGAGTTAGGTATTCATTGTTGACTTTTCCATACCATTATCGACAGACTCAGCTGCAGTTGTTGATATCTCCACAGGATCAATCACAGGTGCAGGTGTACACCTTGATGGCTGCAAAGCCTTGTGCGAAGGTGTCCTTGGAGATGATGCTGCAGTTGGTTTCAATTTCTATTGAATAGAGAAAATGGTGTAAAGACAACGACTATTGTGTGTGTGCTCTTTCTATAAGTGCAATAACAAATGTAAATAAAAATGTATTATTTAAAAAAGCAATGGTTTTTGTCACCCTCATCGAAAGATTTCTTATATATTGTATTTGTTTTCTTCTTTCTCTCTCTCTTTTCATACAAGTGGAAGTGAAAAAATTTTCCATTATCTGCAGAAAATGATTTCAATCTAGTATTCCAATAGACATAGGGGTATATACAATATTGCATAAAAGGAAAGTCTTGTACTTACTCTGTACAGTGACTTCACACACTGTCTGCAGCTTGTCATCTCCGTCAGCTGCTGCTCCATGGCGTCCTGTTTCTGGACAATCTGCTGAAGCATATCAAGGATTGTCTCTTGACTCCTCTTGATTGATGTCAACTGTTGTTGCAATAATAAACCATTTAACCATTTCAAAATCCATAAAACTTCACCATGCATTAAAGCCAATTCATCTTATCAGAAAAGAAAGTCTACAGTCCAAACCCTGTTCCAATTGTAAAAGGAGTTTGAATTAAGTTTGAATTTGAAAAAAGTTAATTATTTATGCTTCTTGTAGACAAAACTATCGTTAAACAAAAATTTAAAATTACAATAAAGTATCCATTAATTAGCAAGTCAAAAAGCATATAAGGATTACCATTTCTGAATCTTGACTTGAAAGTGTTGTCTCAGCTTCATTAAGAAGAATTGCTGATGCCAGTTGGTTTGCTTTTTCTCTTGATTTGCTGACATCTCGCTTCAGCTTTGCTGCCTCTTTCTTTGCTCTCATTGCCTTAAAGATACAACGAAACTGGTTATTTCTTAACAATCACCCTGAACATATAATTCCCCACACTGATTATTCATCATTTGTCCATGTCCTTCATTTAATTTAATATCTGTAATTTGCCAACTACATCATAACTTGTAATACAATTTATTCAATACAAAAACTATGACAGATTTTTAGCCTTTCATCAGTGGTTTGTCCGTCCGTAAACAATTCTTGTTGTCGCTATTTCTCAGAAAGTTCTTCACAGATTGTTCTTGTAAAAATCTTGTATTTTCACAATAGAACATTGTTATCTCTATTTCTCGAGAAGTACTGGATGGATCTTCCTCAAATTTCATATGTAGGTTCCCCATGGTGCCCTCAGAAAAAACAAAATGGCCGACCGGTTCTAGTATTTAAAAGACATATCATATACTGTCAATTAAGTTCTTAGGTTGTGATTAACCAATGAGTAAATCATTATGCAACATACTTCATTATCATTGACTTTTTTCTTTGCCTTTTTGGGTCTAGATAAGTCTTCGTCGCTATGTTCAGCTTCAGAAAGATCTTCAACTGTAATTCAAAGACAAAAAAAACTTAATGTGTTGATGATTGAGGGTTAAGAATGATGGAGGACAATATAACACAAGTCACTCAGCTATTTAGGGAGATGCAATGCCATACATAAATTATGGTAATTATGCAAACCAATCATCTTAAGTTTGGAAATAATTGTTTTTAAACTGTACATGTGGGAGGAGACTTATTTTAATACAATGCTTTCTTTGGATGGATGAACATCACCAAGGCACACCATAATATGACCTAGCAAAGAATAACCAATAGTTAATAGGTATTTTAATAGCTTTAAGTACGGTAATTACCTGCATCTTTGCAAGAATCACTCTCTGAAACTTCATTTACTTGTTCCTCTAGATCTATTTTTGGAAGTGGCCTCTGCTAAAAGATAAAGAAAATGTTTTTCAATTGACAGTCATAATCTCAATTAGTTCAGAGAAAATTTAGATATATTAATAATAAAATTGCACTAAAATCGGGGATCCCCTCAGCTTCATTTTTTCTATAAAGTATATATACACATAGTACATCATGTTCACCAACAATGCAGATTGATGGTTTGAAACAAAACAAAGATCATATACATGCAGCTGTGTTTTTTTTAAATAGCTCAAAAATTCCTTTGTTGATTGTTTAATGTAAAAAAATACCTACCTTCCTTTTCCTGGCAGGTGTAGTACTAATAACGCTGCCATCAGGCTGGTCATCGTCACCAGGAGAAGGCCTTGTTTCCCCACAAAATTTGGTGACCAGTTCTTTAAACCAAGGTCCGCCCAGAAGCAGGTCAAATTCTTTCCTTTGGGATTCATCTTCATAATTATAAGAAAATAACCATCACTGTTAATTATAATACTTGATTTAACTTTTAAACAATATTCAGATAATTTGTAAACAGTTATTTTACAATCCTAGTTGGAATACACTATTTCATTTTGATTTGATGTAATGAAAAATATACAATATATATACATACAGGTATCTATTAAAAAATAAAACTTTGTAAAACTTATTTATTTCCTTCGAATTCAAGAACAATTTTACTTCAAAACAAGGCAAGCAATCGAATCAATGAGTGAACTATCTCTTTTAAAAATCTCATTTAAGATTTTTCCATTTAAAAAAAAGTATTTTAAATTCTAATGAAATCATAAAATTCCGGATATCAATATATGTTATTTATTATCAAACACTGATTAGGAAGAATGTCTGTATTTGACAAAAATATCGACACAAACGATATCGACATACAGGTGTATCATATTACACGCGCCAAGAGTTGAAAGACAGCTCGGCGCAATTTTAATTTATTAACAGGTTCATATGATTTAATCGCTATTCAGTCTGACATATGATGATTCAAAAACTTTTGAAACTTACCGCCGATCTTTCCGATTATGCCGCGTTGAATTCCAAATCCGGCACATTTTGCTTTCACATCCTGCCCCTCCCGGTACTCATGAAAACCAATCCTAGGTTCCACAATGTTGCCGATTTTCATCACATTTCCTTGAATAGGATCGTCATTGATCCAGATCATGAGGACAATCAAAGACATGATGTTGGTCAATAGAATCTTCAAACGAATACTTGAAAATTTACTTAAGCTTGAGGAAGATGTTCGAATATAACTCACGCGGCAAGAATCCGAGATGAACAGGAAGTTATTAGATGGCGCTGCTGTGATCGCATGCGGATGCTGATAATTTTTAATCGGGTAAATATTTTATGTATTTTATTCCTCCACTGAAAACCTCTCTGTATTTCTATGTTTTGAAATGTTAATTTTTCGCGTTGTTTATGTTTTTCTGCTTCATATTATGTTTCGATAATAAAATTACCGGTTACGTTGGTAAGGGGGGTAACTTACATTTTAAAGGTTGCTGAATACAAAACAGTCCGCATCACGCTAGCAGAAATAAGAATAGAAAATATACCTATTTTTTGGTCGTATCGGTAAGAAATGCGATTCAAATAAATTTGCTTTCAATTCTTTTAATGAAATGAGTGCATTTGCCTTTGGAACTTTCATTTAAACTAACGAAGTACGAAACTTTAGTTATAATAGCTTTACACCGATTCACCTCGAGGTTTGGTTAAAATTTGAACGTCATCATTTATACGGAACGCAGTAATGCAAAAATCTATTTCTTTTTGTGATATCTTCGTGGAATATGATGTTATCTAGATGTCTTTTTTAAAAAATTCTTCACAACATTATTAGTAAACAATAGACAATCTGTATTTAAATTATATGGTTTGACGAAAGACATTTTCTTTTCTTTTAGATATGATTTAGACTTCGACATTTATATCGACCGAGTGAAGCGGGAAAGATTCTGAGGCTGCACTTGCAATTGTTTACTGTTTTTCCAAGAATTTTTTGATGATATTGGAACGGTTCCTTCCTGCAAATTTGTGATCTGATACGTTATACGGGTTGTTCGTTTTTATTGACAGAAATATGCACTGAAGGGTGGTATCGTATACAAGTACAAGTAAGTAACTTAATCGAAAATGTTCAATCACGCTAAATGGTCGGCATGAAATAGTGCGCCCGAAATAGTGTGGATTAGGCCTAATTTTTCTAATGGGAGGGGTCACCATTCAAGATTTTTTAAATACTTAAGCAGCGCATGTGCACCCCTTCATGTTTAGTGTCAGTGTATTGTCCTGCAGGTCAGTATAATCACGGACTTTGATAGCTAATTCCGTGGTATAATTCCCGGTAATTTTATAATATATATTACATGTACAATGACTTTCCAACTTTAAATTTATTTTGACAACGTATAGGTTATCTTGAAATTAATGATTTAAAATTATCAGAGACATTTAAAGCCACTGATCTTAAAATTATTGTTTTAAATCCCTGCTTGGTTATCATATTTACCCACCCTAAATGTTAGCTACCAGTTATCATAAAGTAAATAAATAGTCAAAATTAAATCAGAACAATGCTATTAACTTATAAGAAGTGAAATAGTTATCAAATTTTACTATTGTAATTATCCAGTAATATTGGGGAAACCAATTTCTCTTACTGTAGCAAAAATTATGGCAAGTTCCCTAACATTTGTGAAGACATTGGATTCATTTGTGGATGAAGATTTTTTTCTCATTTTTCTGCATTTGCATTTCTTATTTTGGTTCAATTGTTGGTCACCTTTGAAGCCTAGGGAATATACACTAATTATAATGAGACAAATGACACACTGGTGATTGTGGTCTATTGTTCTCGTTTCACGCCTATAGGTAGTTTACATCCCAACAGGTAAATCTACCCGCAGGGCAGAGTTCGTTTATCAGGGTGTCGATCTTAGGAGGGCAAGTCTAAGTAGAAAGGGAAGAGAGGTTACCATTTATGAGGACTTGATGTTCCAGTCGTACCTATCAGTGAGTAATGGTAAAATTGCGATATGGTAGCGTTGAAAACAGTGCGCACACCCCCAAACAGTGCTAGGGGGATGTCACACGATCGAGGCGGTTTTATATTTCATGATCATTACTTTAAAATAATCTGGTCATGGTCGGGGGGAGGGGGGGGTGTCATGTGTGCCGAGTGACACCCTCGTGTACAGGTCGCCACTGTACATGCAGCTGATAAATATTCTGGCACTATTTTTTTTGAAGATATTTATTTTTGTTAGCCTATAGCTATCAATCAAAATGGTAAAGACTAATGGAACAAAAATCCTTTTTGTAGTTAGTATTGTCATTTCACTTGTTTATGTGTTGGGAAATTGTCGATTGATTACATTTTATTTCTGTTGTAGACATTCAGCCAATGGTCAAATGCATTAGAACCACAAGAGTGTGAAGACTTATACTGCTCATGGCATCCTCATCTAGCATCAGTGATTCTGATGAAAATGCCTACGAATTTCAAACTCCGAAAAAACGCCGTCAGCGATCAACCATCCATGGCTTTAATTCTAAACGTGCTGCTTACTACAAGTCATTGAAGTCGAGTCAACAGTATTCATCAAGTGATATCAGTAATGATGATATTGAATTTGAATCGCCTAAAATAACATCAAGCAGCAGTTCTGATTCGGTATCTAGAGTAAATGAGCATGCAAGTTACACTTCAGATGAAGATTTTTTGAACTTAAGTGAAGATTCTCTTTGTAGTGAAGATTCAAATTCATTAAGTTTGGATGACTCAAATACATCATTAAGTGATGAGTCAATGCCAGGTGAAATTTCAGAAACTGATATTTGCAGCGAGATCGATGATGAAAACAAAACTGGACAATATAACCGTCCTTTGTTTGATGGAAGCTGTCATACTCTTTTATCTTTGTACACATCACTTGTCATGTATGTTAACAAACATTCGCTGACAAGAGATGCATTTTCAGATTTATTGGCTATTATTTCATCTATAGACAAGTCATGGGGAGTTACTAACTCTGTATATAAGGTGAAAGAAATAATGAAAATGTTTGCCAAGCTGCAGGAACCAAAAATTCATTTCTTTTGTGAAAACTGTCAAGTGGAGTTGAGTGACCACAACGATACATGCTCATGTACAGTTGAGAGAAGAGTACTTCAATACAGCAACCTCAATGTTGAAAGCCAAATTCAAGAATTATTTACTGGCAAGTGATTGATGTATTTGAAAAAAAAATGTTGCAAAACTTTTGACTCAAGTTTAAAAGAAATACTTTTCATACAAGATTTGTATAACTTTTATATACAATATATATCATAATTATAAGAAAGACTTTCTGTCTAAAAGCTGACAGCAAACTTCATTCATGTCTTCGTTAATAAGAAAATTACATGTTACGTGATGTATATGCCTGGTCATGAACATTTATATTTTAGATTTGCAATATTTGAATATTTTTGCCTTTTTTTATTTAATACAGATGAATTATTCTGTGAAGCTGTGATGGCAGACAAGAATGATTCAGAGCCAGGTGTCTGGAAAGATGTTTGTGATGGAAAAGAATACAAGAGATTGGTCGCATTGAGAAATTCCGTGAAAACAAATACTGTATATTTGACTTTCACTATGAATACAGGTAAACATTTTAAAATTAGCATTGCTAATTATCTTTATCTCTGTTGCTAGAAAGAATATTTGTGGATATTAAAGTTTGAATATATAACACCTGATGAGCAAGTTAAAACTCAGGGGACAAGGCAGGATTTATGGGAAAACACCCATTTTACTATCAATAGTAAAGAAATAAAGCTAGATTAACCCCTGAAATTATAACACTAAAACTTGATTGAAAAAAAAATTGAGAAAGCTCATATTTTATCTTTGGTCGGTATATATTATATTTATTTATTCACACAAAGTATATGAAAGTATGCACTGTTTGGCAGATGGTGTTGCAGTATTTTCATCATCCAAGAAATGAAACCTGTGGCCAGTTTATCTTGGAATTAATGAGGTGCCAGTTCAACTAAGGTAAAAAGTTTTATACAGAAAAATACCTTAATTGCCAACTTATTGTCATACCTAGTTTTCATACCAGCGTAAAAGTGTACTGTACATGTTTGTATATCAGACTAGAGGTCAGTTTTAATAGTGTATTCACTCAAAATTTGAAGAACACTTTTTTCCTATTTTTCTTTCAGATTTTCCAAGAAGTACATCCTTCCTTGCTACCTTCACTGCCAGACAGAAAAGCCAAACATGCTCACATACTTATCCAACCTAAAGAAACTGATTGTTACCTTAGGAAATGATGGTCAATATCTTATTTTTTATTTCTTCAATTCATGGTAGATCAAGAGCATGAAATGGAAATTTACACTATTGATAGTTAAATACTCAATAAAGGTGAAGCCAATATATCTATATGTTATAGATAGGATTTTGACTCTATTGGTTGATCTTTCGAAACTTGAAAATCTTCTTGTTTTCAAAATAAGAATAGAAGAGAATTTGTTCTGCTGAAATCCTCTATTATTGACCTTTTTTAAAAGTGCTAATTACAATTCAGCAGCTTTTGGATCTCTGGTGATACTGACATGAAGTTATTATTGTTTTAGGTATGGAAGTTGTTACTTGCTTTGGTAAAAGAACTGTGAAGTGTCAACTTTTAGCAGAATGCCTGAATATACCTGCTAAAGCTCTTGTGGCTAATATGAAACAATTCAATGGCAACTTTGGTTGTGTTTTCTGTTTTGATGAAGGAAAGTCAAACCCTAGGACGCCAATGCATAGATA
>JAULCA010291912.1:0-12938 GCA_032360845.1 Crassadoma gigantea
TTTGTGTTGGTATACTTCCTCTACCTTTTGTGTTGGTATACTTCCTCTACCTTTTGTGTTGGTATATTCCCTCTTACTTTTCCTCTTTTTTTATCTTTTCCTTTGTGTTAGTTTATTCTGTGTTACTCTTTCTTCGATTCGTCATGTAGCTGTTATTGTCTTACGTTTGTTCGCTAATTTATATAGTGGTCCTGCCTATAGGCACAACAGGATGCGTTTTTGAAAAGCATTTGCATTACGAATAACAATAATACTTAAATAACGGTGACAATTTTTTTATAACAGTGACACAAATAGACGGTTTTTCCTTGAGGCATCGTACGGTCTCGACTGTGATGCAAATAGTGGTTGGATCGGTGTAGTGGAAGGGGCAGGAACCTGTGGATGGGAGGCACTAGCCACGCCTCCATTTTTCCTGTATAGCGATGCTAACACAGTAGAGGAGAATTCGGGTATATTTAATACTTTATTAAAAGAAAACATAAAATTATCTTTAATACAAGTTGCACGCACGCTTAAATATTTTCTTAAAATCAATTAGAAAATACATCCCTTTTATTCTATTCTGATGTTGGTTGTGTTTTCTTTAGCGAATACTTGTTTCCCTAAAGTATTTATGTATGTACATGTACATGAAATTCCTTTGTTTTAACTCTAATCGGTATTTTAACTTTTTAAGCGATGGCAGTCGCGGATTCTTTCGTCATATCATTAGGTTAGTATACTTATTTTATTTCAATCACTTTCCATTAACATCATTTTGTGCATAAACATTTCGGTGTTATATCATAGGTTTGAACTATGTATTTTTTAGCATCATGATAGTCAATGCTGATACATTTCATGCCATTAATGAAAAGCATTTGTACAACATATTCTACACGTATCATTTATCTTATTTTTATCTATAAAAGGCATTATCAGCACCCATCAAGCTTTAGAGTGATAATAGTGTTGTTGCTTGAAAAAGGGTATCCTACATTTTACATACAATTAGTTAAAAAACCCTGCATATGAAAGATACACGTATCCAGAATAGCGAATCCAAGTGGGTTTTCTCTATCCCACATAGGTGCACAAGCTGACGCCTCTTCCTGGAACAATATTAATTTTCTTAATCGCGACTGGGATTAGTTCAGAATGTTAAGTACCATATCGAGTAAACGTTCTGAAAATTAGCATCATTACAATATGACGACGTCACGTCAACCATGCATTTAGCCTGTAACGTTAACACTATAGTATATACATGATACACAATGGTTGAACAGGGTCATAACAATATAACCATTTTTCCTCCTTTGAGTGAGATTGGGAATCTCAAACCTAGGGTTCAGATTCCCAAATCTCGACCAAAGTAGATGAGAGATTATATAATTAATTCCAATGTACATTTGATAAAATATGACGGTAAATAGTACGAAAGTGTATGTGTCATTTTTTTTAGCGATGGACAATATATGCAGTACCGTGGATTGTCTATATGGAGCCACGTGTGATGACCAAGGAGGCCGTTACGATTGTATATGTGCCGGAGACTATTATGGTTGGCTATGTCAACACTGTGAGTAACCACACTTTACCATAGGACGGTATCAGAAAGTACATACAAAAAATACCCACTACACCTAAACATATTATAATTATGGTTTAACGAATTATCTGCCGCATACCAACCTACCTCTAAACATTGTATCTGTCTTCCTGCCAGGAGTTAACTTCAAGAATAACAACAATTTTTTATCAATATACATGATACAAACAGGTCAAGATAATGAATAAATTTAAATATGACTTTCTGTATCTTAGTTCCTTGGCGAATTTCGCGTTCTTCTATATTAATATTTTTGTGGCGTAAAATGCTTCAATGAAATATAAAACAGACATGGTTGGGCGGTTGTCATTATAATAGCACCCTATATCTATGAATCAACTCATAGTTTATGTTGTGGAGGCACGGTAGTCCAGTGGTAGGACGCCGGGCTCGTGACCGAAGCGTTGCAGGTTGCGGGTTTGAGTCACGACACGGCACTGTTTTGTATTTATGAGCTAGAAAATTTACTCTGAGTGTTCAAGACTACTCAGCTGTAAATGAGTATGTAGTTAGACAGTGCTAGAAATGTAAAAAAAAAAAACTAGCTTAAACGCCGAAAATTGCAGCACCGGCTGTATGCTTCCAATGGAGATGAGAAAGACATTGGCTGGTTGCAAAGGACCTATAGCCACAGCTTATAATTTGTGAACCGCTGTGGGACGAACTATGAACTACGTTGTGGTTAAGCGGTATATAATAACTTCGAATTATTATAATCATTATTATTATTTTGCTACAACTATGGAAGTAACGAATACATAGTTTGTAAATTAAGATGCTGATATATGGCATGATATAACTCATTATTGCTTTCATCATCTGTCTGACATGGCTCAGATTTCTTTTTCTAGTAACGTTGTATATTGATTTAAGCCATTGTAATCATATTTTGCATGCCACCAAATAATTGCTGATTTGCTAAAATTATTTTCGAGGATTGCAGGACAAGCGGCCATGCAATATTATGCGACGATATAGATAGATTGAAGATTTACTTTTGTTCGTGAATAAAATTTTACGCGTAAATCATAGAAATTAAAAACCTGTGAAATAAAAAAAAATTAACAGAATATTTCGACAATTTATGACAAAAGCATAATTCCTGTTTATTGACGTAATATTACTTTTACAGTGGATGGTAACTGGACCGCCTGGTCAGACTGGGACACGTGCAGCACCACGTGCTATGCAGAAGGAGGCCAGAACCGTTATCGGAACTGTACCAACCCGGCACCTGTCGGGGATGGTCTGTACTGTCCTGGTGTCGATATAGAGTTTCAGTACTGCATACCTGATCTTCCCATTTGTAAAGGTGATTTTAATGCAGGCTATATTCAGTACAGCTTAAAAACAATATTTGTCTGGTTGTTTAAAATGTTTATATCACACAAAGTCACATCTCCATTTTAATTGATGCCCCTATAGAAGCTGGATATAGACCTGATATATTCATAAAATCCATTCGTAAAACGCGACAATTACAATATCCCTACAATAAATAGGAGCACGGCAAGGATATTTATTGTTTTAACTTTATTAATGCAAACTTTAAAGGTGCAGTTTTATGTATGTAGTACACAGGTTGATGCATTAAATACATAATTAATGTGTTACTTTGAATTCCAGAATACAACACGGGTAACATACAGGAGAATGGCTGGTACCACATGGTTTGCCCTTCCAGCTATTACATGTATATATGGTCGAACTTTTACGGTTTTGATAACGGTGGGCCAAATGAGTGTAGCGATCCTAATGCGTTAGACATTCTGTTTGATCAATGCCACAATGTTACGAATGGAAGCTGTAGGTTCTTCTATGACGAAGTGAACTATGACGATCCCTGTAACAAGACCTATAGTCAGATAACCAATTACGGATTCTCCAAATTATACTGTGCAAGTAAGTAAATATGATAATATATAACATATATTTCTTTTTCAAATACATGCAGCGTTTTATGTTTACTTTATATTCCTATGCCTCTAACGTCGTATTAGCCTCGCTGGAACTAACAATCATTTCTTCATTCTATCATATCGATCGACTTTTCAAAAGACCACTTTTATCCTATCGTTCGGGATACATTTATACTTCAATAGGCAAAAACATGATACAATGTGTTCTTTTATAGTATGTCCCTGTACCGGTCATCGATGTTTATCAGCCCCGGAGATGATACTGTGGTCTTTGGTTAACATATATTAGGGAACTAAATTTGATCACAAACGCCGTACTCACAAAGCAATAATTTACATATCAAATGGCTGAACCGTTCCTTTGCGAACATGTCACTGCACAGTTTATTTTGTGGCAACAGGGAAATCGGTTTGGTACTGTAGGCATCTTATTTATTACTTGTTTGTAATCACAATCACGGTACGTTGCATAACTACCAGATTAATAAAAAAAACAATTGAAGAGATCGAATGATGAAAACTAAATAGTGGCAGGAAAGCTTCGTTTGAATATTTACAAAGAATAAAAGGAGCAAGTAAACTACGTTTAAATTTAGCATAAATTAAATTAATTCTGCTATTTATGAATAATTGTACAGGAGATGGGGTCTGGAACGCCTGGCAACCGTGGTCGTTCTGTTCCGTAACCTGTGGTGGTGGTACCCGGTACAGGGAACGGGTATGCGACAACCCAGAACGAGTTTGGCCTGGGAATGACTGTCCAGATGTCTATAACGACAGTAAACCATGCAAGCCGCAAGATTGTCCGGGTAAGTCTGCATCGATAGATAACATCGAGTTATTGCACAAAGTTAAACGTATCCATACTGTTTTCACCTTCAGTACGCCAAAGTACTAACCGTAAGATTAATAGAACCTTCCCCTACCTTGTGGGTGTGACAGAGAAATCTCCTACCCAGGCGTGACAACTCTTCCAACAATAATCTACAAAGTTTGTAAACAAAAACGCATGTGGGGTATGAATATCGTCATTCACTTCTGATGTCGTCTCAACTACCGTTGACGCATTTTAATGACCCCACAATTGAACCCGTGCTTATCGGCACCAGGCTATCTCCCCATAGGGGTGATAAGCTGATCTTTACCGGCTAAAACGGGAGACACGTCTGTGACGTGTGGGAGAAATTTCTATCATGACACGGTACTACATGACCAACCAATTGCGAATGTGTGGAAGAATGTACCATTGATCCATCACATTCTTAATTTTAATGTCAGAAACGTTATCCTAATATATGAGATAAATAAAAAAGTCCATATTTCATATTTTTGGCAAAAGTGTGTTTTTAGTTTCTCTGAATTACACATTTGACCTAGATAAACATGGCATGTTTCGTCGATTATAACGTACATTACTATCCTTCCAGAAGGCAGTTTTTATCTTGTGCTTTTCTAAAGTTCACTTAACAGTTTTCTCCTCTGTTGATGAGCTACCTAATTATCATCGATTGTTGGTTCTTCGAGTAAAGTCTCTTACACATTTTTATTCTGTTGTTGACTTATTAGTATTACAGTTCCATCGTTATTACAATGTCATTATGTTATTCATTTGTTCCCTAGCTTGTGGGGACCATTATGCTGGATATGACGAGCCTTCAAATATAACAGTATTCAATGACACTAGAGTGGGTAAGTGAAACTCCAATTGGAATAATGGCTTTGTGATACATTGGATTCAACTTTGTTTACAATCTTAGAATCTAATTTAGGATTTTTGCAGCAATCTTTGTTATATTTGTTGTTTTTTATTTAGATACATTTCAAAAGTTTGATGTTAAATAAACCGACATAAATATCGCTATACATGAAAATGCATTGAACAGCTGAGAAAAGATTGCTGTCATGTGATTCGTGAATGGTGAATTACTAAGATAATAATATATTAATATAAACATAAATATGTACCTGAACATATGTTTTGTTGATTTAATTTGACCTTTTTCTGATCAAAGAATACAGCGACTTTGCTCAATTTATAAAGAAGCCATAGATTGCACGAACATGTTTTTATTCTGTACTGATAATATGATGTCCTACTCGGCACGTTTCTAATATTTCCTGTTATCATTAAACTTTAGGAATGGGATATCTTTTACTTGACGTCAATTGGGATTTCCCCTGCTGTGAGGTTGTACAAGCTTTTGAGTTTGTGCCGAGAGTAGCTGGAGAAATTTATTTCCACATATGGCGAAAATTTAGCAGTACAAAGTATGAACTTTTGCACAAGACTAATTATACAGTGAATGGTGAGTACTGCAGTAATCGTGCAGCATATTATTTTATGACCTAGGCTTTTAAAAGCAAACCAATACACTCAAGTTTCGTTTTGAATGATAAGGAATAGATTTTGTTGATACAGACCATGCAAAACATTCATATTTCAAATGTTGAATTATGTCAAAGTTTATTTTGGGAATGTCTACGTTGATGTTCATTTAAATAACTTTCTCATGTAAAGCCTGAATACATCCATACTATCTCATATCACTTTCCTATTAAGACTCTGAACATTTTAATTGATCAATGTCATGCTGGAGCATATTGAAAACAATTTACAAAGTTCTACATAGCGTTATTTTCCTTGAACGACTAACGTTCACTTGTTTGTATTTATTGCTTGTATTTTGTATAAGAAAATGAGCATAATAGCATAATAACTATCGTTATATAGGAGGTACACATATTATTATACCTTTATGAAGATGCCCTACTGTATGTAAACAAAATGCATTGTTGTAATTCTTATGTACTAATGTAGCGTAGTAAGCGTAACTATTTTGTCAAAAAATGTTTTACAGAAACTGAAATCGGATCTGCCATCAACCATTCCCTTCCGTTGAAGAAGAGGTTGTCAGTAAGAGAGGGGGATTTCCTCGGCTGGTGAGTTATACACAAAGCACAAGTCGAATATTGTTTGCAAATGTATGCTTCCAAAATATTGTTATGTACATAGATATTATCTTACCCATAAGTCTAAAACTCCCACTTTCTCCCAAAAAGACCACTACCGTACTGAACCTTTAACAGATAAACACTGAAAACAAAATAACGAGCGAAAACCTGAAATCTGTACAACACCATAATTCGAACTAGATATCAATATAAGGCAGCGTAGAACAAAAAAAAAAGATTTACATTAAGACCTTTAAAAAGGCACATGGGATTTATTACCAGGCTTTGGGATCACGAAACGAATTGAAGACTAAAATTGTCTTCAGTTTTGACTTAACCAATCCGAAAAAATCTTTATGAAGAGTGACGTGACGTAGGTAAGCAAAACCTTCAGCCTAAGATTATTTCAATATTCTGATGCAAGTTGTTCCGAACAGTTTACGCGTTGCCTGCATCATTGGCGCTACCTGCCATGTAACCTTTTGTCAGATCCACGTAATGTCGTGTCCTCAAATCGAGAACTATGGTAGAGACATCAAACCCACAAATCAAACTTATGAGCGAAATACACATCGACCTTCATATCACACAAAGAAATAACATTTTACCTGTGTGGTCATAATAACGACAATAAACCTTCAATACGATGCCAGAAAGTACAAAATTTAGATGAAATAATGTTCAGAATTAAAGTGTCTATATAGTGTGGGGTTTTTTTCTGGTCTTGTTTCATGGAAAAAGGTGTTTGTTTATTGCTTTGATATCAGCTCACTTTGGAGTAAGAAATATAGATTTATTTGGATTTTTCCGTTTTTTAAAAATGTTTATATCCTGCAGTAAAATGATATGCTATGTGCATCAACTATCTAAAGATTTAGAGAAGTGCTTCCTTAACCTTGATTTATTAGTTCTATTTAATGTTGAAACACTGGAAAGTAAAGTTTGGAATAAATAAATAATTGAATTCTGAAAAAGGAATAGCAAATGTTTTACACCGCAGTAACAATTGTTAGTTTATACATTCGATTTTGAGAATTACAAAAGGTCTCTCTACATTTACGTGATTATCAGTAATGGTGATATATATATGCTCTGTAATATTTTGAACATTAACGAATATTTTTAAGATTATGAAAGTTCTCAACAACATAGTATTAAATGTAAATCCTACAAATACATATTATGTAGGTATACACCCGGAGAAAACATGATCAAGTACGCTGAATGTTGCTGTGAAGGTTGTCCAAACCAGACCTGGGTAGCACCTTTATCTGCAAACCTTGATGTTGGCGATAAATATAAATGGACGACGCTTGGTACCAAGCTTTCCGACATTGCGTACGCTATACGATTCTTCACCGCACCGAGTGAGTGTTTATTAATTATGTGTTTATTATTTTAGTTATTATTCATTATTTAATAATTATTTATTCATTATATAGCAAATCGGTGCGATCATGTCATTAAACTTTTTGTCTTGTGTGAATATTTTTGTAAAATATATTACTGACGTAATAATTCTTTATACCAATGTTGTTTGTACATTTACTTCCGAATATTGCGTGTACACTTATTTTTTATTGCATTTTAATGCATTTCTTATGCTATTAAGAACTATTGGGTCGAGAATGTCACACATTGTGGTCTCTTTTTTTCGCATCATTTTGTAATTATACCTGCAACTGCGTCGATCAAATGTCCAAAACGACCATTTCATACCTATAAAGTACAACAGGGTAGATTTTATCGACCATTTTCGCGAATAGCACGTGACTCGCTTAAGGCTAATCGGGAAGACAAACTAAAATATTCTTTTATTTCAATCGATTGTAAAATTACGTAGTGAAACATATGACATGCAGCTAGTTGGGTATAAATATCCTCTTAAAAACTTAGCCAAATCAAAGAATATTGCAGTGGTATATTATTTGCAGATACATATTTTGGGAAAACCCTTCTGATTGAGAAGATTTTGCGATAACGTGACCTCATTGTTTTTAACATATAATCTGGTTACTTCCTTTTGTTATCTTGTTAAACACTATGTGTATTTCAAACGATGCCTTATGAATGCCGTATCAGTTGCGTTCGCAGATATGTAGCGGTAACATATGAACAAGAATGTTTGTTGTATTTCTAGATACCGTGCCTTACGTGAACCAGACTCTATACGACGCCCTGGTACCTGATAATACTCCTATCGGGGGGAGCTGTATAAACTACCACGTGACTGACGACGATATCGGGGACGTCGATCTTCTCATTCATTCCTTCGTTGATACTACAGGACTATTTGAGCTTAATACGACTTTTCCTGGTAAACAAAATAAGAATTTGATATTAATATAAATATATAATATTTATGAGATTGTGTATTCAGAAAGAAGCAATATTATCAAATTCAATTTGTAGCTGATACCAAAATATATAAACAACATTGTAGTCCTTTCAAAATAGAAGTTTACTGAACCATATTAGAGAGAATATTATATGATAAAGGAACTTATAAGATATCCCTTTTGGAACAAACTTTACATCATGCGTCTAGACGTTGCATATTAGTTGGTTTTGAGAGACGAGATCCGTTGATGGATTGAGAAATCAAAACTCAATTCATATAATCAAATTGTGAAACTGGTGTTTATGCTTGTCTGTGTTAAATACATATATGCAAGTTTCTGTTTTTTTACAGGAAACATCCATATCCAGACAACAAATATCTTGCCCAGCACGTACTCTGTGTTTGAACTGGTGCTCAACACCGAAGACGACTGTCAAAACACCGCTACCACCACTTTGACGATCATGACCTATAATGCGGTACGTCACCAAGTTGCAACATTGTGATAATGCATATTTTATTTCCAAGTACAATCCATCCTGTTTAGAAGCCTACCTTATTTTGTCGTCATTACCCCGTTTTTGTTTTAGTGGTGTGACGTCACTTGGGTTTAACCTTGTTTTTACAAAGCTGTTGTCGTTGATGGAAAAACGACTATACTTCGTGAACACATAGTTTTAGTTTGCTGTCCATCTTCTTATTCCGCAGTGTAAACAATTGTATCAAAGCTTGATCAATGATGAGTTCAAATAATAAAGTTACTTTTGAGTAATATAACTGTGACATTTTACTATTTAACTCGAATTATTCACCATGAATTTGAAAATACCAATTCAGTTCATATGTGGAAAAAAAACCTTGAATTAAGAATTACTCGGGCATACTTTATGTGTATTCTAATGATGTTTATTGCTTCCAGCCGCCTATTTTCATCAACCTACCAGACAGTATAGAGGTGAGTGAGGCTCTGGCTGAGGAATCCATGCTGTTTGAAATCGACGCTGTGGACCAATCGGAGAATGATTCAGTTTGCTGTACATTAACAGAGGTTATTCCTGGATCACTCAACTTCCAACTGAAATTCGTTAACAACAGTAAGTCTAATGTACCATATGTTTGTTTTATTTTGTACAATTGCACAACGCCTTAATATTCTTATTGACACTGTGCAAATGTTCTATCGTAACTACACTAAAGGTTGTCTAGTGACACTTTGTCTGCTCCTTTTGGTTCCGGTCACACATGTATAAGAAGTAATATCATTGTGTATGCATGTGTACATGCAATGCCACCAGTGTATCAGTATTCTGTTCTTGCACTTCGACATGCATTTGGGGATAATATAGATGTTATCTAGAAATTATCTCCATCGTCGTCATAAAAGAAAATTATCATTTCACATGATTTTCAAACAATCTAGTATACATGAAGTTGAAAGTAAAAAGATGCGTCTCTTCATATTAAGTTATGACATTATCTGGGAAATATTGTCATCATCAGTGAAAAAAAGTAAACCTAATTTCATGCATTTTGAAATAGTACAAAGTGATTAAATAGTCAACTGGTAAAATGGCAACTAGCGAATTGTATATTAAGTTATTATGCAAAATAAACAATGACTGGATTGATTTGTACGTTAAACATTGCTAATTGTTGGTAAAAAATATCAAAGCATTCGTGCAATAGTTCAATGGCATTATTAATAGTATAATTGCTCCTCAATTCTTTACTGTCAGCATTTAGTGGGTATGTAAATAGCCAAGAACATGATATCAGCCGAAAATTGTCCTGAAAGTAGCACACTCAATCGATTGAAATTAACAATTAGAAATTATGAATTGTCTTTTCGGTAATTAAGAAAAAAGATAAAAACCATACCTGATTATTTAAAATGGCTTTAAACATCTTATTAATTTAGGATTCAGACAGACACATTGTTCAACATGTATTTGTCTTGCTTCACAGCGTACAGACTGTATACAGTTGAAAACCCCGTGTTTAGCTACAAGGACATAAGCGATTACTATAAGGTGTACTTCTGCTGTTCGGACGACCACGGGATTTCAACTCAGTTCCTCGAGATTTTCATGCTTGACGTGGAGGAAGTTATAGCCTACGTGCCGCCAAGTGAGTATTTAGCGATTTGACTTAAAAGTATACATTACCTTAACAATGAAAGGTGATTTGACGAACATAATTATCAAAGAAAGAGAAAGAAAAAAGTTCGCCTTACAAAAACAAGAACTCGAAAATGTCGCAACATCACATCAATCGAGCAGAACAGCTATCAAAAGATATAATGAAATTGACTAAAACTTATTGACAGCATATACCAGAAAAAAAACAAATTAACAACTTATCCAATTTTTTTAAGCCGATTGGCTCATAGTGAAAAAATATCATAAATCACACTTGGCAGGAGGTTTACTTTCGGTTGCACTATATTTGATACAACATTCTGTTTTAACTTTGTTTAAATAGTCGTTCACGTTTGACCGTTTACAATAATACCCGACTTCACAAAGGAAATGTATTCTTGAGTATCCATTTTTTAATTGTGATATATTTCCATTCAATATACAATTTGAATATGTGTTGTATTTTTCTAATATTTATTTGTTACAGCTTGGTTTCTGACAGCCATCAGTTGCAGTATGGTTCCTGTTTCTGTGACCTTCATATTTGCCTGTATGGTGTTATTAAACACACTGTTTTGTGATGCGGAAATTGAGTATTACTACGAATAACCAAGCAATGCCTGGAGCCCTTCTCATTTTGAAATATTTACAAACTGTTACATTTGTTCAAATTATTTTTGTTGCATATATTGAAAATCAAACTGACAATATTGCATGGTTGCTTATGTCACAGCAAGATGAGACCGTGACACATTATATATTTGAGTTTTCTAAAGTATATATAGGTTTTGCTATCTTTTCCATTCAAATAAATGCATCATTATTGTATTTCTCTTGTTACACTGTCGCTTATTTCACAGCAAATTTAGACCGCGACACGCTAAATATTTGTGTATGTTTTTTTAGATGTTATTCAATGCTTTGCTTTCTATTCCATTTCAATAAATGCATCATTTTTATATATATCTTCTTACATGAACATCAGTTACTCGGCACTTTTTAAGACAATGTATTTAGGACGTATGGCATAGAGTTGGTCAATTTGTTGAATATGTAGACAGTTAATAAGTTAACTATATCTTGGATATTTCAATACTATATCAGTTCTTTGTCAGCATGGTCTGTATGTCGTGATTTTAATTGACACGTGTGATAATTCCTTATCATCGTCACTACGATTCGAATAAGATACAACCGGGACTTTGACGACCACGCAAGAGATACACGGTAAAAATTCTTTAAGGAATGCATGACATAATGTATTCATAGACAGAATGTCATGTCGTGAATAATTCTACCAGTTATTATAACCAGATGGTGTTACCAGAAAGGGTGTCCTTAAGTCAAGTTTCCGTATAGTAAACAAGGTTGTTCCTTAGTTATTTGAAGCCAGCTATCACATTGCTGATATCTTACTTTGTTTGAGTTTATATCATATACATGTTTTAATGTCATCTATGTACCATTTACCCATTGTTTGTGGTCTTACTAATCATTATCCATATTACATGTTCATCCTGTTGAATGATTTGTGTATTGCTGAATTTGTAAACTTTTCCTAACCATAGTAATACTTTTTTTGTTAAACTTTGTAATAAAAAGTATTCCATTTATTTAATTGATTTAATAGTGCTTTATGTTGAGGAAGATACAAACATTGTAGAATGTAAGCTGAAGGATGGAAAACGGATTTTCCTGATAAGGTATTTTGATGATCACTAAAGTTTTTGCATCATTATGTTCCTTTACTACCACTTGTATCATAATACATTGTTTGTAAATTTTAATGAAAAAAATGTCATTCTAAACTTGCTCAGCTTTTGTGAGATACAAATTGCTGTGCAAGAAATATTACTTTACGATATGTTCACATTGGTTAAAACAAGCTTTATATCTAACTTTTTGTTACGTTGGCAATTTTCTGCATCCAAGAGTTATGTATATCATTATATAAAAATTAGTGAACTGCGTTGAGTTAACCAACGAACTAGGTT
>JAULCA010292134.1:0-26016 GCA_032360845.1 Crassadoma gigantea
TCTTGCACACAGGGGAGGCCGTCCTTAAATGACCTTAGCTGTTAATAGGACGTTAAACAAAATCAAACCAAACCAAATTTTTATTGTATCACTTGCTAGATCCCGGCAGTTCAAGCTACTAGTTTTTATTCTACTTAAATTCTGCTGTAGATAATTTTATGAATGTCAACCAGTGAACAATCAAGTAATATCCCGATACCTATTCCCAATAAAGTACTTTCGTTTCAAACATTCTCCAAAAAACCAGTACAGCAAGCAAAGAAAAAGTAGAGAAACTCCGCATGTATGTTCTTCACCGACAGCACTTCAGTTCAGCAATTGTGTTATGTCAAATTATGACATTAAAAAATGAACACGAAAAAGAGAATGCTACCAGTAAGTTTTAGGTGCAGCAAAAATCACCATATCTGGAATTACACACAAATTTCAACTGTTATTCACCTTTTCCTATTTTTTTTTGGGGGGGGGGGGGGGGAGGGAGTTAAGAGTAATATTACATTTATGTTGGTATATTTACAGACACTTAATAACTAACTGGACAATAATTAAACTACCTTCTACTTTCATAAAGATAACGAGTATGTTAAAGGTAGAGTGTACAGTAATATATGGACATGCCTATGTCTGCTAAAATTTGTGCGTGGCAGGCCCCGAAGGCAAATACACCATCAAGTGGGCTCCTGATTTCCGGGGCCGACATAACACACAATCAAAACCTTCCAGAAACCGAGTCCAAAAGAAAAAAAAAATTGGACTTAACACAACCACAACGCAAAGACTGGCTTACATATCAGGAGCTATACTAGGCTTTAAGACAAAAGATTGAGGCGGACCATGTGTGTGGATTGCAGAGGACGGGAATGATGTGGAGGCTGTATGTAGATCACATACACGATCGGACGAAGCTGCTGACTACAGGTATAGTTATACGTAGAAAGCTTGTCCATTTACTTTCCACAAACCCTAGGCGTCCAGACCATAACCCTGAAATTACATCGATAAACCGCGTATCCAACGTAACTATATCGGCAGACGATGGGCAGATAAAAAGAGCACTTAGTATGATGAAGTGTGTTGTATCGCGAGAATTATAGAAGTATTAATGAAACTATAAACGGTACGAAGAACTCACCAAAGCAACAGAGTACAAACAACAAACATAGTGTACATTTATTTGTGTGAAAATCAAAGAAAAAGTGGCAAATATATATAAAAACAAGTTCAACGCATAGTTGTTAATTATACATATATATATATATATATACATGTAAAATTATAAGTGTTTCATATTTATGGATAATGTATACATGTATATGATATATTTGAGCAAATGTGTCGGATCAAGGGAATTAATTTTACAAAAATTAAATCTGCTTAGAACTCATTAACAGTTTGAGAATGTATGCAAAGTAATGAAATGCTACATGTCATATTTTATAAAATGAAAGTCTTCTCATTAGATAATATAACATTGTTTAAAATGCATGTTATCATAAGTGTGTGTGTTATCATAAGATTCAGGTGCCATACATTCTTGTAAAAATATAACGGTACATGCTATATAGTGTTATGTATATACTTCCTAACACTGAAATAAGAAATCCATCAAAAATTGTATGAGAATATCTCCAGACATCAAATCAAATACTTAAATAAACAAAGGGGTATAATTTTTGCAAAAATCATCGAATCAAAATTCTTATCAGGGAGACACAACTTAATATCGGGATCATAACGTATAAAAAGTTTCAAAATAATCCATCAAACAATGAAGGAGAAAATCTCCGGACAAAATGAACAAAGGCAATAACTTTTGCGAAAATCGTCGAATCAAAATTCCTTTCAAGGAAACAAAACAACATATCATAAATATTTAGCCTACAAAGTTTCAAAGAAATCCGTAAAAAAACTGAAGGAGAAGATCTCCGGGCAAAAAGATCAAATACAGAAATGAACAAAGGGCAATTACTTTTGCAAAAAAGTGTTGAATCCAAATTCTTTTAAGGTTGACACAACTTCATATCATGATTATAATGTATACCAAGTTTTAAAGAGATCGATCGAAAAATGTAGGAGGAGATCTCCGGACAAACAAAAGTTTACGCCGGACGGACGGACGGACAACCCCATACCATAATACTCCCGTCAAATTCGACGGGCGTTTTAAAAACAAAATATGAGATAAATTGTATTGATTTTTATGTCTGTAACAATATCTTCTGTTTGTTGACATATTAGCGTACAAACAATAAGTTAAGAACAATATATCTGATGAATTGCTGTCATGTATGTAACAACATCTGACTTGTTTACTCATAAAGGTACAAACAATAGTTATAGAACAAAATATAATATGAATTGTATTAATATTTAATGAGTTATAAACAAATGTGAAGAGCAATACATGTGATAAATTGTATTAACTTGGTTGTACAAAAGATATCTAAGACTTGTACACTAAAAAGGTTAAGAACAAAATATATGAATATGATTATTTACAATAAGTGGTAAAGTAGTAGGTGTATACATTACAACACATACAAAACTACTTATTTTTACCAATTTACAATTGATACAGATAATACAAGTAGCGTACAATTCTTTTCTCTGAATGTACAGGGTTTAAGGGACGTTTTAAAACGTCTTCGCTTTTTACAATATATTAAACAACAAAAATGTGATTTTATGTTTTTGTTAGAAATGCATAATTCACAAGAATTATTTCTCCTAGAAAAAGAAATCAGTGGTCAGATATATGTCAGTGTTAGGAAAAGTGATAGTATAGGAGTGTCAATATATATAAATAAATCATCCCCATTACGAAAGGAATATTAGGAGGAAAATCGAAGGTACTTGATCCTTATATTAAAAATTAATAACAATATTTACACGCTAACAAATCTGTATGCTCCAAGTGATCCGTTGGCAAGAAAAACTTTTTACAAAAATATTATTGAACAGTTAAATGATAAATGAGTAGGAATAAACATTAATGGCGGTGATTTTAACGAAACTCTTCATTGAGTCGATAGAAGATTGCGTGTACAAAATACAAAGAGCAGAGAGCCAGTGTATGGTGTACAAGATCTAATGAAATCTTTTAAATTTATCGATGTGTGGCGTTCTAAGAATAATAACATAATGCAGTACGCACGGCGAAGGGAAAATGCCAGAGGAGCAAATAGGATAGATTATTGGCAAATTGCAAAAGACTAATAGATGCACAAATTAGATCATTCTGAAAGTTTTAAAAATTGATAGTGCAAAATTATTCTTGAATTTTAAGAAGGCTTTTGAAACATTTTGGGTTTGGGGAATCTTTTAAATTCTGGGTAAGAACATTTTATAGTAATATATATGGGCGTATTTCCAATAATAACTATATCAGACAGATATTACCACACGTGGAACAAGACAAGGGTGTCCGTTAAGTTGTTTGATATTTGTAATATCTATAGAAATTATGGCAATGAAAATAAGGAATAATGATAAAATTAAAAGGGAATACAATCAAAAGAAAAACTGAAGATTTCACAACTTTCTGATGACTCAACCTTGTTTTTAAGATATGTGATATACGTGTAACAACTGGAATTAAAGAAATTGAAAAAATAATGGTAAATACTCAGGACTTAAATTGACGATAAAGACAAATCAGAAGGTATATGGTTTGGACAAAACAAAAATCGAAGAGATGAAATGGAAATAAAGATGTCAAGAGATAATGTAGAATCTTTAGGAGTAATTTTTGGGGTGAAGAAAGAAAATGTTGAGCAAATCAATTGTTTAACAAATTGTGGACTCGGTTTACTACCAAATCAAAAACAAGAAGAAAGGAAAACTAACCCTTATTGGTAAAACTACAGTTATAAATGCATTAATTATACCAAAAATAACATTTTATGCATCAGTAATATATGTAAATAAAAAAAATAAAGAACTTAGAGCAGAAAATATTTAAATATTTGTGGGACAATAAAACAGATAAAGTCAAGAGAACAGTTATGATAAGAGAGCATAAGGAAGGGGGATAAAAAATAAGGTATATTAATTCACATAGACATGCTGAAAATTACAATCTGACTGTCCACGAGTGCCCTCGGACTGACGGCAGCAACACTTGGGGACACAAACTTCCGGCAGGGGCTACATGACGTAGTTAGCTGCCACTGATATTTTATAAGATAGCACAATACGATTATTTATGTAGTAAGTAACATAATTTTCATTTTTATTACTATAATTATAATTAAATGATTTGAAATGAGTGTCAGAATGAATGAATGGATGGATGAATTGATGAAAATTAATGAATTGTATGTATGAAAGAGAGCCCTCTTGCACGAAGACAATGAAAAGAGACTGAAACCAGGGCCCCAACCCTGGCAGTATTGAAAATAATGTTGTGGGATTATTAAAACAAACTCAGCTGAAGTTGTGCTATTGTACCCGAAACATAATAGTTTTTGTTCTCTACACATAAAAAAATAATTTACATTATGAACCACACTGCATACTCGTATTTGTCGACTACCATATACCTACTGCTGAGTCGGATGTGTTTGCCAGTACTGTCTTGTTTGGGACCTTGAAGGAATCTAACCTATTATGCATCACCAATTACAATAATTGGAATGTCAATATTTTTGTCATCTGCTTTTGCCACAAGACGTTCTCTCACTTCTATTTATCTTTTTATGCGTACCGTTGATCATTTTCTACAAGCGTCAATGTCAGTGCTTGCGCCATTAATACAACATACACAAATAGGTTAAAAGTAATTATATCGAAGATCTGGAGGGTACGGAATCTAATGGGTGTGTATGGTACACTGTCATGTAATAGAGTATGAAGTGGCTATGGGTATTGTTATTTCAACTTAATGTATTTTATCGTTACACAACAAATCATAAACTGCTTCAAATAAGAGTACTTCCGACAAAGCGACAATAGAAATATCAAACGCTTTCTCAAGTTTTTTTTTCAACAAATGAAATATACTTTACCAATAACAAGTATGGTGTAATGATAAACATTATCTTTTTCATAGAATTGAGGATTGACACGTGAAGTGTGCAACTCAAAATTGTCTAGATCTACATGTTTTTTATATAGATCACCAGAGTGATCATGTCAGGAACGATGATGGTCAGTACCATGCCCACCAGAAAGATGACCGCTACGTATCCAATGCTACGTGATGAGGTCTTGCCGTCGTCAACACTCACAAGCTTCCTGGTATAAGAGCTTGTCTGCTTCCTGTCAACCACCAGTTTTTCTTTGAGTTTCTCTACCAGGACGTCAACTGTCTGGTTGTAATACTTTTGTAATGCTAGAGTATTCTTGCATTTGCAGGGACATTGTTCGGGAGGCAAGGTTGACACTTGACTGCTGGACTCAAAGACGTGTGCTGTCGTTTCTACCGTTTGGAGATCTGTTGTGACATGCTCGACACCATTGGTCTGAGTCTCAGACTGTGTTGTAATCGTTAATCCGGTTGTGATCGGCTCGACTTCAGTTGTAGTAGATTCTGCTTCAGTCAAACCAATACAAGACAGATCCCCGCCTAAATATACAAAGGTAAACCAATTTCTTTATGTTGAATTTACATTAAATTTCTCGCGTCTTATATTTTGATATATATTGTCATAAGTGTTTTTTACTCCTCAATAATGACGTACCAATAAAATTCATTTAAGCTTTTTTCAGTACAATTTCAAGAAGAAAACATTCTATGGTTCAGATGTTAGTTTGCTTTAAACATCCATTTACTAGAAGAACAAATTATTGGGAAAATATACAACACATCAACAATAAGATTATGAATATGATCATTTGTCCTATGTAAAAAATACACATTATATTGTTCTAAACTTTTTGTTATTATATAGGTGTTACAGCACTCAAAAGGACCACAAAACATCGCGTCCAACTGCACGTGTTTTAAAAATTATTTCATCTTGATTAGAGTAGCCAAGCCAACCCTGTCTGTATCTTTAACATATCTATCTGCAACGGAATCACTAAGTTAAACCCCTTACTTTTGCTATACAGTGAAAGGGAATCCCCAATGATAAGTAAATCCCATTACTGTTACATCGATTATTGCTATGCCCTATGACTCTTATCTCTGTCTGAAAAGTAACACTCTACTTCCTGCACGTGATCAGGGAAGCTTAGGTCCCTTAAAGCCGACACGCGTTATACATCCTAATATCATTCAGCAACCCCCACCCCCAGTAACATTACAGTCCGAGCCATTGAAACAATGTGACAAACCAATTCACGTCAGCAATTCACAGGAAGAAATGTATAACGAAATACAATTCTAACAATAGGTCAAAAGTTACTTCACTTAATACTGTTTTGGTCTAGGATTACCCCTCCTATATAAGGTGAACGTAAGGCAAACACACGTGATTTCATCTGTACGATTTTTATAATACATGTAGAATCACTTTGTCAAAAATAATAGGTGAATTAAAATTGACTTTTCATACTAGTACATCATTCTTATGCATCACCAAGATATCATATTTCACTACTTAGTCATTAAGAAGCCAATATGGGATGTTCAGAATTTCAATTCTTAACTCTGATGGTTTTATGATACACATTAAATTAAGAAAATTTAAGAAAACTAATTATTGAAAGAATTGATGGCAATATATTGCAATCCCTACTGCCAAAAATATATTTACAAATGGTGCCAGTATAAAGAGGTTTTATTGTGCAGGACAAATGTGAGGACGAATGTTCGGAAATAACTTGATAACAGATTATAAATCGATTCGGGTCGTTTATTGACATACTTGTGTTATTCTGAGGCAATATCAAGTACGGTGAAGAAGTTTTTCTGAAATAACACTTATCAAACCAAATATTTTCGTATCCTATCATATATACCGACATACCTTCCACAATAACTTCACAGAAATGTAGAGGATCCGTCGACATTGCATGAACGGTCTTAGAAACCCTCACGTAGCGTCCAATTAAATTGTTAGGACATGTCAGGCTTTTAAGCGTGCTACCAGGGATAGGGGAACCGGTGTAGTTATAACACAGCCTAATATCAGGATTGTACATGTCAGTTTGGAATGTGTTGGATACCTCTACTGCAAAATTAGTCATTCTCCCGTCTGAAACGAGAAGTTGTTTTCATTTTAACAAACAGTGGCGTAGCACACATGTATGCTTGTACGTTTTCAAGACCTTCTTTTATTATTGTATACATAAATTTCTTTTTCTATTATCAATATGAACCGTCTGTATTAATCATAAAAAAAAAAGAATAACAAAATATTCCTGAAACTTTTAGTCCGATAAAAACCCAATGGTTTAAAGTAGAATTTTAAATCAAATAAAAAACATAAAATCATATAAAAAGTCGTGTTACTTTTTAATAATCAGACTAAATGGATTTCCCAGAATACGAGAAATTGCTTCTAGGGCCTAGTAGAATTCTGAGTTTTTTTTCAAGTTATATGAGGGGGAGTTACTCGCCCTCCTATATCTTCTCCCTCATCCGGCGCTATGCGTCTCGGACTCTCGACCCCCTGTAAGCATACACCCCAAAAAACTATTTGCTACTTCACTGAAAAATTTATTAGGCATTGGACAGTTCAATGGATTAAATAACAGACAAGGCTGTACAAATTTGCAGCCAAAACGTTAAGACATATCAGTAATGAAGTGAATTAATTTACTAAGAATATTTTAAATTCACTTTGTTGTCAAAGTAAACCGAAAGTGTATTCCGACCAATTTATCTTAGTTTAATATCAGATTACAGAGCAATAGGAAATGGACTAGATCGTGTGACCTTCACTTTTCGGCCGTATTTTTTTTCATGTAGTTTTTGTTTCTTATACAGTAGGGTTCTAAATTTTGGCATGTTTTTATTTCAAATCGATTAATTTTAGCATGTTTGAATAAAAATGTATGTCATTTCATACGTGGTCATCTTATTGTATAAATATATTTGTTCTATAAGGAAAAGGGAATTATTTATCTTCGCGCATATTTCATTTAAACGGCTTAGAGGTCAGAGAAATTGGATGGAAGAAAATACCACTGTTTAAGAGTATGTCGATATAATTACCTGTTAATTCCCTGTTCTGGATGGACACTTGTTTGATATGAAAGAGTCTTCCCAGGTCGACTTGCCACCATTGATACCCGGTTCCATTTACATGTGAGCAAGAATGGTTTTCATACATGTTTGGTGCAAGGTTGCCGTCCACTGATCGCCAGGCGTGTCCGTAGACAGCATCAGTGATGTAAGTGGACGATTGGGTAGCTGTCTTATTAACAGCTAGGTCGAGGTTTGTGCACTCATCAGCTCTCACTGGCAAATGTAAAAGGATTATATGTAACTGATTATAAGGTTTTTGATGCATGCATGTATTGTATGTGTGTATTTTTGGAGGCTGCGATATGTTTGTGTTTGTCTCCCTGTGATAGCGCGGAACTGATGCCGTCTTTATAGTGCTACCTCACTGAAACATACTGCCGAAGACACCCAGCAGGACACCCCACCCGGTCACATTATACTGGCAACGGGCGAACCAGTCATCCCACTCCTATTTTACTCAGCGTTAAGCAGGAGTAGAAACTACCATCTTTAAAGATAACATTGACGATTCATTGAATATATTACTGTATGTACCTAATGTTAACTTATCCCTGCCAAAAACCATACCTACGCATTGGAAAATATTTTTCAAGGGCAAGACAAGAAAACTAAGAGATCGTTTGTGAAAAAAACACACCTTGTGAACATTTTACGAAAAACACTGAAATGAAACTGACAAAATAATATACAACACTTTTCTGAATGTGAAAATGCATTGGAGCCAGACCTGTATTCGAATATTGAACCTACGATCAGTATACTGTCTCTCTAACAAATTAAGATACATTATCAATGAAAGGAAAGCACCCTTGCCTAGTTGCACTATAGTTAAATGGAAATCAAATATGCAATTAATCCTTTTATCACTGTGGACAACAATACTCATCCAGATAAATGTATGGTCAAGTCTATCAAAGTTACCTAAGGGTGAAATGATTAGGTGGTACAAAACAATTGCCTAACGTTGGTCAGATCTTTCAACTAAACAAAATAGTTAAACAAGCATTGTTAAAATTGATTCACGTTATGCAATTTGAAGGGAACATGTTAATTAGATAATGCAGACTCTGTATCCTCACTTTCGCTCTCAATACCACTGGAATAAATCAAAGCAAATTTGAAGGAACGAATGTAGCTCTTTAATTGGTGTCAGGTTAAAAGCCACGGCCAATCACTAGGCTGATACTTGTCCTTTGAAGATTACAAAGGAGCGATGCCTGACTTCAAAGCCTGTCATCTTTTACCGTTACGAGATAGTGAAATTCTTTTGATGTACATCAAAGGACCAAACTAGTCTTCTCATCTTATCCACAAGGTGCTGCACATTGGGCTTTCAACTTTGCTACGACCTACCCCAGGGGGATAGAGAGCTAAAGGGAGCGTAACTCCTGGAAATCGAGGATGCCGACTCAGAGGCTAACGTTATACCTCCCGACATTTAAGATATACATACCAAATTGTATTACTGTGATGCAATGTATGGTCAGGATTGTCATTTTCTAGTAAAATAACATTTTAGAGCCTGACATAACATAACAAATTATTATGCAACACAGCATAAGGTTATCGGGGTTGTTACAATGTACATAATTCATTTTATAAATAATATTGTATTTATAAAGGGTCAATTCTGCTCAGGCAAACAGCAAATAAAACGAGTTATTTTCAACGTACATGTATACAAAACAAAAACAACTTAAAATCTCTTGATTAAATAATTACCTTCTACTATAACTTCACACAGTGTAAGTGGAAGCTTGTTTCCTTGAGCATTCCTTGTTATCCTCACATAGCGTCCCAATGTATTGTCAGGGCATTGAAAGGTCTTCATTTCCCCCGCTCCTATACCACCTGAAGGGTGAGTGTAGCAAAGCAGTGTCGAAATTAGTTGAGCGGTTGATTGTTGGAAATCTATAGCAACTTCTATTTTGAAATTAAATAGAAAGTGAGCTAAAATGAAAAAAAAATCACAATTAAATGTAAGCATAACTGTTTGCGCAAATTGACATTTAATACTGTTTATAGTTATTGTTATGTATAAAGTAGCCTCTGTCCCGATTATTATCCTGAATGTAGTCGCTCCCGAATGGTACTGCATGGTTCCGGTTTATACTGAGCATGTTTAAAAATAGTATTTAGCCTGCCACAGAAGATGCCTAGCAGTGGCGTGTTTGCTATGATTTGTTAATGCTGATGAACCCAATAAACAAAACATTAATGATGGTTAATTATGATTACATTTGTAACGGTCCAACAACGATGACGAGATCATAGGTTTTGGTGAAGTATTGTTTAACGTCCTGTCAACAGCTATGGTCATTTATAGACTGCCTCCCCTGTGTTTAAAATGCATGCTTGTAGTGTATGCCTGTGTTTTGGGAGGCTACGATATGTTCGTGTTTGTCTCCTTGTGATATCGCGGAACTGATGCCGACTTGATAGTGCTACCTAACTGAAACATACTGCCGAAGACACCCAGCAGGACACCCCACCCAGTCATATTTTACTGACAATAGGTGATCCCGTCGTTCGACTACCATTTTTTACAAACTTTGGTATGCCTCGACCAAGGGACAGAACCCAAAGCCTTCCTCAAAGGGGCGAACGCTCAACTTAAGGCCAAAAGTGAGGCGTTCTTAAGGAAGACATCGGGAAGAAGAAAGGAGAGAAGAGAAGAGATAATATCCCAAATGTAGCGCATTTTAAGGTCATGCAATGGAGTGTGGATTTGATGCCGAGTTCATAGTGCTACCTCACTGAAATAACCTACTGAAGTCACCCAGCTTAACTTTCTACCCGGTCACATTATACTGACAAAGGCTGAACCAGTTGTCATTAAGCTACACGTAGATGCTGAACCTCAGCAGGGAAAAACACCAAACATTTTGAAGGACTTTGATAAGTTCTGGCATAGGAGTGATGTATTGCCAATCAAGGCGCTTAGGAAATAAAAGGTAGTAAAGAGATGATAAAACATTATGATACGAAATATCGCCTTCATGTGTCCCCAAGTAGAGGGTACAAACGCATCTGCGGGGGGGGTTTCCAAACTATTACCTCTCGTGTGTGTATGTGTGATATAGGGCAGAATATGTTGATGTATCTGCCTACTTGCGATAGTTAGCATCTTATGCCGACATTATAGTAATACATGTACCACAATAAGATACCATGCCACAGTCATAATATACTGACAACGGATGGACCAGCTGTCGCCATATATTTAAATGCCAAACGTTGAGCAGGGGTTACAAAACTGTGGTATGTATCTGCTTTGGGACAGAACCAACCGCATGAATTTAATTGTGCTGCATGTATCACATACTTGTATATGTAATAAAAACATGGCTGTTATTGATACACACTGTAACCTTATAACAAGAGATTCCAGAGGAATCTTGGCAACCACCAACGTACCATTTCATTAGTTTTATGTCAGTTCGATCTTTTCTCTTCTTTTTTTCTCATCTGTTGATTAGTTTGTCTGTCCGCTAACTTAATCAGTCTTATTTGCACAACCAATCAACCCCATACTTTAAAATGCATAACAAGGGACTATGGAAACCTTCAGGTAGATTGAGAAAGATCCCTTCATTACTTTCTGATAAATAGCGCGAACAGGATTTTTTAAGGACGGACGGAATGAGGGTAGGATCTAATGATGGTGGGCTAAGAAGTGATATGTGGAAAAAAATATAAAATAAATTAAAACAATAATACTTTGAATAACCTTAAAGGTTGGTATTCAAGCAAACGTACTCGGGTTAAACTCCTTATAAATATGTATATTGATCATACCACACATTGTAGCATCACAGAACGGATAATTAAGTAGACGGAACATGATTATAAATATACAAATTACACATACCATAAAGGATTTTTATCCTTCACTTTCACAGGAGCACATAAGAAAATCTCCACAGATGAATCTATTGCTTTAAATATCAAACTAAACAGTTGAAACGCGCTCTATACCAATATCTAAATTAAATGTTATTGCAAACTCTTTGATAAAATTCGCTGCATACATACAATTGATACTTACGATGCTCCAGTCTATTCTGGATTGTTATATTAGATATGTTGTAGCTCCTGCCTAGATCCACCTGCCACCAACCTTCCTCGTGCAAGTAGTTTGTAGATGCGCATGATCTCTGTCCCCAAGCAGGCTCAAGGATGCCATCTACCGCGTGCCTGGATGACCCTTCATATCCATTCTTGGAATATGTCGTTGACTGAAGTGTTGCTTTGTTCAACGCTACGTTATAGATGTTACGGCTTGTCAAGCTCTCTGAGGAACAGATCAAGTGAAATGATATTAGCCACCATATTCAATTTTGTTTATAAATGTAAGGGATCTAATTGCTTTTTCAAGCCATAAATGCTATTATGCAAGCTATCAATGGCAATGAATGTCGTTAAAACCGACAGCCAGTACTACGTGAGGTGGTTATTTACGTTATTTGTTCTTAGATAATATAATAACAATATACAACATCTGATATAGCGCTGTCTATTTAAATTAAGCCATTCAAACTCGCTTTACAGTACATAGATGTACAGTTTATACAATTAGCATGTATATACATTAATCAATACAATTTTAAGAGATTCGCAGGAACTGCCATATCAGGCACTAAAAGCTAGTCCTATGCCACCCGCCTAATATCTCCCTATGGGTATATACATACGTGTGCGCTGGAGATGCATTGTGTTCTGTTTTGTAGTGGGACCTTGCTTCGAACAGCATCTTTTATAGTGACACCCTACTTGAATGCCACAGCACATGTACATATACTATATCAATACCCTCCACCGAGGTACCTAGTTGTCGTTTAAACTCTGATTATATATACAATTTTTAATGTTTGGTATTGTAAAATATACGTCTTCTCCTGGTATTTGGAACAGTCGTCAATGTCTACAATACCGCATTTGGTGTTTTGAATGGTAGTCCATGACAACACTACGAAACTGGCTTATCACCGTATACCGTATTATAACATGAATATTTCAACACATTTTACCAAAGTATCTGGCTGTCGCCTATTTCCAGACTGTAGCTTGAACAATTATAACGATGACTTCAGATGACAATTAGACTTCCAGTTTTAGTTCATTTATTTGTGTTTTATTCTGTGTGATATCGCCTGCATATATTGACTACGTCTTAATATACAGGGAGCGGGCTTCATGCAATATGGATGAAACCGATTTGCACTCATACCAGAAGTTCTTTACTGCGTTTCGTATATGCGTTGTCCATTAAACGACATTGTCGTAACATCCATATTTATATAAAATTGGCGCCAATAATTAACCGTAGCGAAGCGACAAGACTCAAACAAGATTAATTTTTGACGTAATAAGTAAACCAAGTGATACATCATGAGAGTTGTTTGATTTCATACTCAAATATAATGTTTTGTTTTGCTGGTAATGTTCATATAGTGGGTTACAGCGCAGATGTAAATATAAGCCAATGAAATGTATTTCTGCTGATATGTTCATAGTGGGTTACAGCGCAAATGTAAATATACGTAAATGAAATGTGTTTCTGCTGATTTGTTCATATAGTGGGTTACAGCGCAAATGTAAATATACTCAAATGAAATAAATTTCTGCTGATATGTTCATATAGTGGGTTACAGCACAATTGTAATATATTTACATTTGCGCTGTAACCCACTATATGAAATGCATTACTGCTGATATGTTCAAATATACTCAAACGGAATGCATTTCGGCTGATATGTTCATATAGTGGGTTACATTTTTGCTGATTACGTCATATATTAGGTTACAGCGCGAAAGTAAATAAAGTGAAATCAACGCCACATGTAACCATAAAACGTTAAAAAAAAAGACAAAAATAGTTTGACTAAAGACCAATGGTTTGTTGGAACGCTAACATTTTTTCAAACGTCTCGTATTTGACAGGTGTTGGTCACAGAGCACTCACCTCATTGACACTTGAGGAAAACTTATCTATTTAATAAATCGACATCATTACCATGTACCAGAATAATGATGCAGCATTTTATATTAAAAAAGGTCCATTTCTAAAACTTACCGGAAAGAGCAACAGAAGTCAGAATCTGTAATGTCCTGAGCCACTCAAAGACAAAGATGTCCATGACGTATTCGTCGTTGGTAAGAAGAATTCTTAAATTCCTTCCGTGTTGTGGATAGTTTTTCTAATCCAATCGTGTTTCTTCAGTATCCATACTTAAACATAATATTTCGTCGTGAAAACGAATTTACCGGTGTTATATTCAAATTGTCAATACGCACACGGTATAAACAGAGAGACTTCTGCCAGCAACTTTATACACCTTCTAATGGTAGAATTAATGATGCATCGTAAAGAGTCTACCCATGGGTGACGCTATTAATTATTTATTTCATATTGTTTTACAGTCACAGCCATTTCAATCTTGTTTTTTGTGTTATATGAATATATTCCAAGAACACAAAAATCATTGAGAGAGTAAACATATAAAACGAAACAGAAAATTATTTTTAGCAGTTCCCTAGCGCTTTTGCCTCTGTAGACATTCGTCATTTCGCATAATGTAATAGCAATTCATTTTAGGTTTTTGTATATATATTTCTCCAAAAGAAACACGCCTTCTGTGAACCACTGAAGAGGGCTTAGAAATAAAGACATACTCCGAATCATTCTGTATTTCTTATATGGACCACGAACTGTGTTTGTGGTGCTGTTACGGATTATAGTCCACGTTGAAGCTAAACATATGGATATGGTTATTTAGAACAAACATAAACACAATATCAACACTCATGAACGGTAACAGATCACTTATAGCAAATGGGACACCAAAACATACGGGAAGAGACCACGAACAACTACCAAGAAGCCATGCATAACAAATGATGATATGTATGTGGCATTCTCTATTTGAGGCAACAATTTGTTGACTTAGCCTAACGTTGTAATCTCTGAAATCTTATCGATAACTGTTTGGTTGATACAATTCTTGTCAAAATTGCTTGAAGATTGTTTCAGTGATATACAACTGCAAAATAAAACCTCACCGAACATGTATTATATTTACATATATGAAATGTATGCAACGGGTATTATGACAAGACAATTACCTAGTCCTTCTTTTGAAATTTATATCCAAGATGCTTAATGTCCTTGATTAGCAAAATCTTCAAGACTTACCTGAATCCAAATTAGTCTCTGGAACTGATACCACATATCCGGCTGATATGGATACAGCAGGAAGTTTCTCTTCTTTAGCCTGAACAATTACACCAGTGTGAGAGAACGCGGTGTGTACACGCCGTCTGGATCAGTACGAACTGGTCAATAATACATGTATCGGTCTATTGTCTCTTTAGATCTTTGTTTGAAAAAGTCAGTACACGCAGGTTACACAGTTGTTGTAAATAAACGTTAATACGAACAGACAACAGCACAGATTGGAGAATAACAGAACAAAAGGAAAGACTCAATTACCAGCTTAAAACCGAGATTTGTTCTTGGATTTTTAAGGGCAGGAAGGCACCATCAACCTCATGTCAACATTTTAATTGAATTTTCAGAAGCATTGTGTGTGTTTTAATTGCACGCCAGGAAATCAGAAAAAATATTGTTTTAAGTATCATTGGTGATATAATTGGTGGCAGGAATGCTTTCCTGCTTTTATCTGAAGGCGAGAAATGTGTACCTTACGTCACACTGGAATAACTAAACATATCAACCGTAACATCAAATGAATCCTTGTCCATATATTCCCTATGAAAACTCGGTTTGATATAGCTTCTGTTCTCCGACAACTTTTTTGGGATCCTTGCAAGTGAACAGCCCGAAAGAGTACAAAATGCTTCTTGGTGTTAACTATATTTTATATAAAACATCGTGGATTATTTAACATAATAACAATACATAGAGATACAAAATAGAATATTTAAAATGCTGGCTATTACTTTGTTATATAGCGTGGAAGTCAACATAAACGAGTATAAATCGCGGTCAATTTCACGTATTTGGGAGGCTGCGATATCTTCGCGTTTGTCTCCTTGTGATAGCGAGGAACTGATGCCGACTTTATAGTGCTACCTCACTGAAACATACTGCCAAAGACCTCAGCAGGATACCCCAATCAGTCACATTATACTGACAACGGGCGAACCAGTCGTCCCACTCCTAAATTGTTGAGAGTTAACCAGGAAAAGTAACTACAATTCTTTAAACTTTGGTATGTCCCGGCCAGGGGACACACCCCAAAGCCTTCCTCACAGGGGCGAACGCTCAACTGAAGGCCAAATGTGGGGCATTGTCAAGGGAGACAGTAGGGGAAAAGAAGTTATTTAGAAAGAAGAAAAAAGGTAATATCGCAATTTTAGTCGCCTCTTATCATGCGATTGGGCAGCAGGTACAATTATCTGATGCTTGCTATTCCCAAACAAGCTTTTTTCCTTAGAAACTAATGACGGGATGCTTAGGAAACTTCACGGGAAAGTTTGTGGGAATGTGTTACACGTTTCATTTTTCGATAAGTAATAAACCATGGCTACCATACGGTCTCTGGTCGATTTACAGATTTATAGGTATGCGCCAAGGTGATGTCAACGGTCCGCTTCTATGTCGTGATTTAGTTAACAGACAACATGCACGTGTACTATGGCATTAAAATGTCTTTCTATTGCATCATTTGCTTTTACTGGAGCAGTTTTGTAACGACCCAATTACCATTAAGGCTAACTTCATTAAGATTGGTGTAGTTTGTGGTAAATTCTGTTTGCCTAGGAGATGTGCGTAAGTTCGTAACGCGATGTTGTAGAAGAATAAGTGAAAGCTACAACGGGTGTTATTAGTAATGTACTGTGCGTTTTAAGCTTGGGGACATATCTATAGATTTTGGATACGATGTTTAAGGGGGACGTGTGGAAATATAACACCAAGCTAGTCTTACCTGTATAAAAGGGTGTAGTTTGCAGTACACTTTGTACATAGAAAATGTGCGTCAGTACATGTAATTATACATCCAGGTTAATAATATATAATTACATGCACAGATGCACATGGTATAGATAAAGGAAATAGTTAAACCATTGTTCCGGGAATTTAAAAGCACATGCAGGATAAATTAATGATTATTACCAGTCCAAAGCACGTCAATGTTTAACATTGTATAATTATGTCATTGATCCTGATGAAATCAATACAAAAATATTTCCCAGTTTTGACAATATGAAAGAAATTAAATATATTATTGATGTGTTGTATACTTATGTGTTGCTTAATTAGAAAATATTGAATGTATGTTCATTGCTGTCTCACTTACAACAGATGAAATTTCAGCCATTTTAGCAAGAATATGAAAAGGTTCATCGATGACTAGTTTAATTGCACGTTTTGTTATTTAAATATGTCCGATATCGATCAAACAATAGTTAGGTAGGTAATAGAAAAAGAATATAAATTTCTGACATCGATATAATTGTTGGTAGGTACAATGCAGTTAGGTAGGCTGTTCATAAATGAATGTATGCATACATGTCCTTCAAAACCGTCACTTGAGCTACATGTACCCCTTACATTTTCAAAAAAAACATACCAAACATATCAAATGTTTGTAGTTGAAAAAAGTAATAAATGTTGACTTTAAAACACTGACGTGAGGAGATTTAACATGACTTCAGTCTTGCGTAAAATATGATTAGTCTGAACACACCTGTAAATTGAATTTATACAATCTGATAAAAAACACAATGCTTGCCATTTTACCGGCAAAGCGTACTCTTCTACTATTTAAAAGTTCATCTTTAAATACTGTTTAAATTCTCCAAAAACACGAATTACAATACTTAACCCAATTCCCATTGATCATGCTTATTACGACAACAGTTTGTTGGAGTAAGGTAAATGTATTTAATGATTACGGTTTCTTTGTATAGAGAGATAATATAGCCACTCAAAAGACACTATAAACACTATCTCAATGACGTTGGCAAATGAAGACGATAGCATGGCAGATATATATATTTTTAGGAAAATTTAATTCAAACAACTCTTGGAAAACATCGGAGAGATAATACAATAAGTTAGTCATTACAGACAATGCTAATATACAACCACATCATAAACAGGAACAGCTCGAACGGGCTTGAAAGTAAGAATAACTGAAAAGTCAGGAGAATAGGAGAGACGGAACACGATGAATCGAGACGAAGGAGCACCAAGCTGAGTCATCTTAATGACCAAATTTAACATTCACTAAAGGGTGGAAACATGTTATACGTCCCCCTGAATGCGTTTTCGAAAGCTCGTATAATAATCTGTTAATTCTTATTTGTGTTCAAAACACTTAGTCTTTATTTTTGAAAACCAAACTGATGAACCTTACTCCGATAAAACAAACGAGATTTTTTGATTGTAGGATTAAATATCTTATCAGTTGTACAGCCGAAACATACAATGTGTGGTATCTGATGACTGGTTTATTGAGACAATTACACCTGTAAAAAGTCTTAATAATTTAAAACAGTACCATAAAAATAAGTCATATCAAATAGAGAAAAGCCTTCACTATCATCAGCAGCATCATCTTTTTTTATATTTTAAAAAGCTCCATATGGTAGTGAGTGGTAGACGTGTTTTCATGGAGCTGTGAAACTATGTCAAGGCAAAGATTGCTATTAAGATAAGGTATAAATCTAAATATTTCATGAACAAAAGATAAAATACAATCATGCATTTAACCGAGACGACGTCTAGAACACTCTCCAATCTTCAAATCATTATCGTAGTTGATAGTGGGTGGTTCAATAATACATGCTTATTTATCATGTGTATATCTACTAGTCATAGATTCAGATTCGATCGATCTAGAAGGCCACTATACATATTTCCATTTGCTCTGTATTGCCACTACAAAGCCGTACAAAACAATAGAAAGATATCAGATCTGCCGTCACTTTATCTAAACTTGAAACTGAAAATCGACGCAGAGAATAGAATGCACCGTTCAGATTAGACAATACTAAGGATGACGTCTTCACTTGTGAATAAAAAGTATTTTTCTTCACTGCAACAAAAAAATACGGATACCGTAGGGTTTACTATCATATCGCAGCCTCCCAAAATACACATGCATTCACTACACGCATGCATCTTGCACGCAGGGGAGGCCGTCCTTAAATGACCTTACCTGTTAATAGGACTTAAACAAATAAAACCAAACCAAACTATCATATTTTTGTAGACTGTATGCGGCCTCAATTTCCCAGAAAGCTTTAACGCACAGGTACTAATCTCGTCTGTCAATACACCTATAATATAATCAATGTTACTTACTCTGTTCCCCTAATAAACCAACCGCATTCCAGAAAACATGCGATTTGGTCATAGCCGTTCTTAGTAATACTTCATGTCACATGAAATTTGGTCGAATTGCAGTTGGTCGAACATTGCTATCACACAGCATATTTGTGACACATGGAATATTTTTTACCAAAAACAAATTTAAAAAGTTTGTGCTCATGGAAAAAGGAAAAGGCAGATACTATTTTGGGACTACTTTTGTGTGGAAATTTATGGAGGCTCTGTAATGTAATGTTTTACACCTGAGAGTGATAAAATATTCAAAACTTAATCCTAAAAATATAACAGGTACATGCATGTTGTGTGCATAGAATACATGATCCTCCGATATATTAAATGTGTTAAGTTCAAAGGTAAAGTCTTTAATCCCAAAAAATATTGCTTCAGATAGTTCACATTGAAATTGTAAAACACTCTTATATGAGGATCTCATTTTGAAATACACAACCTACAGATATTGGTAACATGAAATTTTCACCATTTTGATTAAATTAACAAACCAATATGATTGAAATCTGAAAATCTAACTTTGATACTATTACATTAGCCATATAGACATTTAACCATTTGTCTATTTAGATACAAACACTTCAATTATCTACACCTTGACTTCAACCTATATGAATATAGTTGAAGATTATTTTCTTATTTAATACATTATTAGTATCTTACACTATTCAATATCTCCTCACTTTTAAACGTCAATAAATGTCAAGGATGAGGATCTGAATTCCTCAAGCAAATGGTCAAGTTCGAACGTTTCATGCTCTCTTTGATATACAACTTCATAAACTCCATTGTCCTCACCATCAACACCAGAAATAACACTAAACACTGTACCCTTATAGGGACCGCAGAACCAAATGGTTTTCCATAGACGATAGTGTTAACGTTTACCACTGTCCTGGTCAAATGGGGTTTTCCACACTGGTTCACCTGTCCTCATTTTGAAGAATGTCATATCACACAACTGTAAATAGAATATTCAAAAATTCTACCAATTTAAACTTGTTTTATATGGGGGCCGCCATCTTGTACTGAAAGCGGCACCAAAAATTGACCAAAATTCATAACAAATTACACACTTAATAAATTCCCCCAGACACAAACAGACTTGAAAATTTGATATTTTACACCTATATATATTTCTTAACCCACTCATACAACTTTTGAAACTTCTGCCACCTAAATATCCAATCGGCAGGCCCCGAAGCATTCACTTTCCTATCAAATCAAGTTGAACATTTTCTATTGTATATGAGGATGCGCCTTAAGATATATAAATAGGAACAATATGTTTGTGATTGAGTATGGCTTTGAAGTGATGTTATTACCCTTGATCTTCTGTTTTCTTTAACCCACATTCTATTTTTGATTTGGTGTCGTGGTCCCTATGTTTGGATATCGTATAGCATACGAACCTGTAACTAAACTGCACACCTCTAATCGTCTTTTAGTATTAGTGAGTACAGGTAAGCATCAAATATAAGTCGTACGTAGACTACGTATAGTCCCGGTGCGGGTAGTAGGTAAACCTCAGCTTGTAGAAGTCAGTACAAAGGTGTTGACACATTATAATTTTTACTAAACAGAATTTTATTAGAATAGACTCAAATAGGGGTTTGCAAACCAGTAGTACAGGTGTCCTTTAAAACAGGAACAAAAGCGGTTGAATATGTACAGTCATAGATAAATGGTTTAGATTAAAAGGTTTCACTTAATAAGAGACAAAATCATATTTGAGTTTCCTGTTACCAGCGGACTTAACATCGTGGAACGGTACAATTACATTACAGAATTGTAAGTATTATATATATTTTATATTTATGATTAAATCATGTGATGGAACTAGTCTATGAATTTCTGATGATTTCTTTAAAAGAACGAATCGTTGTTTTTGAAGAAATAAAGTCATATAACTAGCAATAAAACCACCAAATAATGATATTATTATGATTTAGATATTATTGTCACTTGACATTTAACCCAGATTGATGTGGTCAACTGCAATCACACAAAGCGCTTAGGTAAAAGGTTTTCTAATAAAGTTAGTAACTTACTAATTATCCCGTTCTTACCCACATTTGACGCGAGTACGGAGGACATAAGAACTGTTGCCGCACGTGATAACGCGAGACAAAAGGACTTGTGCCACTTGTGATAACGGGAAACATAAGTCCACCTGCCAAGTGTGGTGACGATATACATCAAGACAGGTGCCACATGTGGTGTCGGGAGATATTAAGACAAGTGACACATGTATTGACGGGGAACATTAAAACAGGTGCTACATGTAGTGAAATGAAACGTAAGAGCTATTGGCATGTGTAGTAACGGGATACATTAGGACTAGTGCCACATGAAGAGACGGAAGACATAAAAGGACAGGTACAACATGCATGTAGTTAAGAGAGACAAAAGTATTGTCACATAAAGTGACGGAAAACATTAGGACATGTGCTACGTGTAGTGACGGAAGACATGAGGACCGGAGAACCATGTGGTTGCGGGAGATATAAGGACGGATGCTACATGTGATGACGGGAAACATTAGGACATGTGGCACGTGTAGTGACGGACCACATTAGGACCAGAGAACCATGTGGTGGCGGGAGATATAAGGACGGATGCTACATGTGATGACGGGAAATGTTAAACAAGTGTCACATAGGGTGACAGGGGACACAGGGACAAGTGCCACATTGTTGACGAGAGCTATTAAAACGAAAACCTTATGTCACAGGAAATCATATTCGTTTTATACTTTTTGTCTGTTCATGATGTCTTTTTTTTGTCTCCTTATTTCCTCGGTTTCTTATTGTACTTTTGTTTATTTTACTTACAATCGCTCTGTCACGTGTTAAATGTAAGTCATGTTTTCTTATTCTTTTTTTTTATTTATGGAGAACAAGTTCAAGCTTTATTTGCGTCAAACGTTTGTTAAGATGCGATAAAATGTGTTTGTTTTACATTTATTGATAGTTATGTGTTATTCTTTTAATTATCCTACTTTTATCTAAATGGATTAGTGAAAGGATGGTAAAAGTGTGTTTGTTATTTGCCTCTTTACGATACAATGCCTAAGGCATCAAGCACTGTTTCGCATTTAGGACATGTTAGAAAACATGAATTTAGGACAACTTAAGTAATATGTTTTTTTAGGTTAAGTAAGCTTGATGTCATTGTTTTTTAACATCCTAGTTTGTTACATTGCATGTATATTTAATCATTAAATCAAACAAGTTACAATTCTTATATTTTCATTTGGTATAATGACGCATTTTGGTATGGATGTAGTCCAATTATTTTACAGCAATATGTTGTACTTGCAGATTTTTTGCCTAAGGCGGTTCGAGACACAACCGATCATCGCAGAATTATTGCTTACACAAGAGTTTTCCAGTGTCATCGTTTTTCATCCACCGCTCACGATGGCTATACCGGTACCATACTGGGAAAATGACAATTCCACTAGCACAACAGTTCTGGTAGAAGTGACCCAACCCGAGGAACCGGAAGACAATGGTACTATAACTATAGCAGTCTCCGGTCAAACACAGGACTGTACTGTACCAGTGTCGTTTCTGACCGGGTTTTAAATTGTCGAAGATTAGCATGGCTCATCTGTGAACATTTTACTTCAACATTTTGGCCTTTATATAACCACGGGACTGTATTGCACCGTTGTCGTTTTTGACCGGGTTTTTAATTTTCGAAGACAACATATTTTCCTTCAATATCTAACCAGTACACGTGTTTTTAATAACAAATGTATGGAAAATGAAAAATAAACAATAATGTACGATTTAATCGATTTCATATTTGTATATTGTATGCGTCGTATATTGATATAAGATAAACTAAATAAAAAGTAATTTCATGAAACATACGTCGATCCATTGATGATGAAGAAATATGCATTATGGATAATACGGAGTGTATTGGGCTTAAGCTTCAGGTTGATCGCGTTAAGTACGTCATATTACTGTTATTAGACAGTTTATACTGTTTTATCTATGTTTATATGTTTGTACTACATTTCCCCCCATATATATCCAATGAAATTCACACATATAGTTCGCCTATTAACTTGTAAGCGTTCAGGGACCGCAGAACCAAATAGTTTTCTATAGACGATAGTGTTAACGGTTACCACTCTCCTGGTCAAATGGGGTTTTCAACACTGGTTCACCTGTCCTCATTTTGAAGAATGTCATCTCACACAACTGAAAAAAATAATATTTAAAAATTCTACCAATTTGAACTTTTTGTATATGGGGGCCGACATCTTGTACTGAAAGCGGCACCAAAAATTGACCAAAATTCACAACAAATTACACACTTAATAAACTCCCCCAGACACAAACAGACTTGAAAATTTGATATTTTTTTTACACATTTTACATATATATATATTGCTTAACCCACTCATACGACCTTTGAAACATCTGCCACCTAAATATCCAAGCAGCAGGCCCCGAAGCATTCACTTTCCTATCAACTCTTCTGCCCAAGAGAGAAAAACCACATTCTATTTTTGATTTGGTTCCGTGGTCCCTATATAATCCACGTTGATGTGTTGCTGCATCAATAATCCACTGGTGTTTTATACTTTTTCACTAAATATCCCTGTTGAGACATAAATGTGGGGTTCTTGCCTAAGTTAAAATTCCCATAGACCCTGCCCACGCACGGATTTTCACGAAACTTCACAAGTACTTTAATCATACCATGGCTGAACAGAAACAATAAGTTCTATTTGAAATTATGACAAAAAACGCCCCACAGGGCCTGATATGCATTTTGTCAAATAAATTTATATTACTTCCTTTTGAAGTTCTATAACATTTTTTTCTACTTCATTTTTTTTCCATTAAAAGCCAATATTGATTGCAAATATGCTAGCAGTTAAAATGATACAAAATGTGAGTATGTCCGTAAGATATTTTAGTTGACCATAAACAAAACCTGACCAGATTTTCATCATTTTTCTGTTGAAATGCTAATGTATTTCAAACGACAAATTTTCAAAGTTCCAAAAAATGTCCCAAAAAAATATTGTCAAAATTTATTTTGATTGTCTTACTATCAACGATCAGACAATTATTGAAATCAAACATCGGGAAAGTGTTTTACCATGTTGAATCTCAAGGTTGCATTTATCTCAATCTAAGTCACAAATGCACGTTTTCCGTTCATGATGGTTTATGCATAACTTGTATCACTATCCATTAGAGTTGAAAAACGAATGTTAGATAGATTGAATGCTGCATGTCAAATTTAAAGAACGTGGGTTGGTGGAGTTGAAGGAAGGTTTTTTAAGGCAAATAGACAGAATTTGTTTTACTATCTTAATTTGCCTACTACTTGTTACTTGTAGTGTATTTTGGCAGAAAACAATCATCAGTGTTTGCTTTATTTCCATACTTCTGTATTAATCATCCATTGTCCCATTGCAAGGGGGGCAATATATAAATGGTCGGCGAACTAGCTAGACTGGGATACTAGTTTGACTTTCTACCAACTTGGCTATCGCAGACAATACCCGTATCAGCAAAACAATTGACTTCTTAAAATTAGAAACACGTTTACAAGATAGTTCTAATGAAGTTTGCTTTTGAGCATTTCCAGAAAGTATAATAAACAGTTCGCTTACCAGTGGGGCAAGTACAGTAATAGTCTTTGATAGGATCTATGGAATCTGCAACATCCTACTGAATTCAGACATCATATTTTGTTTTGATTTATGTGTAGAATGAATCTGACCCCTAAGCAAACCAGTTAAATGATGATGCACCCAAACCTCAAAGTCACCAAGAAAGTAAAATGTTCCGCTATATATCCTGCTGCTTGCTAAACAAGTTCCAGACACACTGTATACAGGATATCAACTGAAAAGAGTTCTATAGTAGCATAGTATAAGAGACTAGAGTAACGCAAAGTAAAAAAAATACTTCATGAAGATGAAAGGAGGGTGTAGTCATTAGACAATAAGAAATAAACAATAATACAATAAGAAAGACATGCCAAAATTGGAAGGTAAGCTTTCAAAGCAGCAGGACAGCAAATGAGTGTTGTGGGCAAAGGTTTTGTTATATCTTCAGTCAACCGATTTTTGTATATACTGGAGTGATGGATAAATACTGAGGTATGTCATAAATATGCAAGACCACACACTTGTGTTTTTCTAAGGAATCAGAAAGCACGGGTTTATTGCGCGGATGAATATATATTTACGTCCACGCAATAAATGAGTGCTTTCTGATTTGTTAGACAAACACAAGTGTATGGTCTTGCTTTTATCACATACCTTTCCGTATTTGGTAGAGATCGATACAGCTGCAGTTAATTTCATCCAATGAAAAGTTTATATTTAGTTTCCACCGCCGAGATGGAAGACTGAAATTCTCCTAAAAAGTAGTTCCGGCTACTTTGTTGATACATCTTGTATCGAACATGTATGATACAAACCGACAGAAAACATCAACAGAAAACTGTTGTATTACTATTGTAAGAT
>JAULCA010292135.1:0-12938 GCA_032360845.1 Crassadoma gigantea
TGTGTATGCCTGTGTGTGTGCTGGAGATGTAATGTGTTCTGTTTTGTAGTGGGACTGTGCTTCCAACGGCATCTTTTGAATAGTGCCACCTCACTTGAATGCTACAGCACAGATACCGCAACACCCATCCCATCCCAATTTATACTCCACCTGGGCTGTTGGAGTTGTGTGGGCAGGAGAAAAACACTTTCTCTAATATCCAAGCTTACGCCGACGGGGATCGAACCCCGGCCGGCTTCGTGGAAGGCCAAGTGTTAACCACTCGATCAATCCGCCCATGACAAAGCAAACAATATGTGTATCGTTGATTCAATATTATGAGTTGAATTATCCTTTCTTTTCTTTTTCAATTTTCATATCACAAAGGAATCAGTTTCATTTAAACAATTATTAAAATATGTACTCAAGTCTTTTTTGGTAAACACCGTAGTGCACTGAAGGTCATATCGTAGTGTATTGGAGTTAACACTGAAGTGAACTGTAGATAACACTGAAGTTAATTGGAGTGCACTTCAATGTTTTGTCAAGTCCACTTCTTTTGTTCACTACGTGTCCACTTTGAAGTGCACTTGATACCGAGTTTGCTCCAAACTGTACATCTATAAGCTCATCTTACTGTTTATACTTTATTAACTTTAGAAATTGAGTTTTCGGTTTATTTTTAAACGTCCTTTATCGACACATGTAAAAATATAACACAGTACCGACAACACGGGTAACATATTCACTTTGTACCTGAGCCGTAGTTATGCCCCGTTCCGGGCACTTACGTTACCCTCTAAGGTGTGAATACCAGAAGAAGGGGATCCGAGGTATAGACCAAAACTAATACAAATAACTAGTACTAAATTTCTAGTTGTGTTTTCATAACGGTCATATGGTATCACATATTCGCTCTATGTGTAACGTACAGGTCAGGTTAAACTTCGGTCACTTATAAGATTGTTCTTTACCTGTTCTGTTAACTAGCTAGTAGCCAAACCAATTCTTGACAGTCTGACGGTCACTGTATACTGTGCTACACGCCTCGCAAAAGTGTGCATTATTTTCATTATTGTGATGAGAAATTACACTAACATGTACAGTGTACATTATTGCATACGTACCTTCCGTACTTTTTCCGTTCGTATTATTGATCAACAAATTGTACCAAATTGCAGAGCTGTTTGGAGAGGAGAGCACAACAGGGCGAACGATTGTTTAATCGCACAGTTGTGCCCACCATGTGTGGACATGTGCGGATGGTGTGTAAACGATATTTTGGTGCGTTGTGCGGTCACACAACTGTATTATGACTCTAGACCAAATGCTTCTTCGGATATCAATTTTAGAAAATTTTACATATTTGAACCCATGTTACCTTAAAACAAGATGAAGGTCATATTAATGAGGTAACTTTACAGCACTCCATCCCAGAGACTTACCGGCAAAATATTATGACCATGGGCTTTAGAACTAGAGAAGAAGGTTGTTAAAGCTTTTGACCCTGAACCAGCACTTACAGTTGTCTTTTGACCTTATTACTACCATTAAAAAAGAACTGCACTGCTGGTCTTCATTACAAACCAAGGCATTATGGCTTTAGTCCAAACAGTACTTAGGATATTGTTGTTTGAAGGTTTTTTTTACATATTTGCCTCTGTGACCTAGGTACCTACTGGCAAAACATTATGACCTTGGGCCTTATGGAACTTTAGAGGAAGATTGATAAACCTTTGAACTCCTGTTATTGTTTGTCCTCTACTTCCACTTTTGATCTCATTACTGTCATAAAAAAGAGATTCGCACTGCTGGTTTTCATAGCATACCAAAGTATCATGACTCTTGTCCAAACAGTTCTAAGGATATTGTTGATTGATGGAGTTATTAACACATTTGACCCCTGAGCTTTCGAAAGCAGATCAAGATAATTTTAATGAAAAAACTTACAGAACTCTATTCCAGGTACAGTTAGACTTACGCCCAAGTTTCCACTTGGGAAATGTTTGGCCTCGGTTAGATTAGCGTGCGTCCTGCAATCGAGCAGCGGCCGGTTCGCGGCTGGGCATCGTTCGGCTTGCGTTTGTGTTCTACGGCTTGATCGGCTTAAGCGGTCGATTCCATATCGGTCGGGTCTAGCAGCCGAATTCATATAAATCGGCTTTAGCGGTCGAATCGTATCGATCGGCTCTTTCGATCGGTTTATGACAGCCGTTTTCTGTCATCTGACGACGCATGCTTGTCTTGACCTAACGACCACTGTCCCGCCGTCACAAATGACTGCCGTTAGTATTACCTAGGGTGTCTTTTGGCGAGCGACAAGAGTAAACACTATAGTACTCGAATATACTCTTTGCGTCTAGGGCGGAATGAAAGTCACTAGTGTCAAGAGTATACCCCTCGCCTATCCAGGAGTAAACCGGATTCATGACGTCACAACCATTGCATGGTTACTTTTTGTGAAGTAAGGTTTTAGACGATGAAGGGGAAAAGGGCGTATACAACATGGGACAGACAATAAATCTGATAGCTTTTATGTTTAAACACTGACAATTTATTTCATTTCTGAATAAAAAAATTCATTATGAGATTAGTGCTGTTCTAAAAAAAGACATATAACAAGGCACATTTTTTAGCTTACGAAATTACGCAAATATTCTTTTAAGCATGATGAATTTGGGTGAAGATATTATGAAAAAAGTTTACGCGAGTATACACTTAATGTTAGAATGCAATGATGACACTCTCACACTCGAGTACGAGATCGGATCTTTTCGCCAAAAGACAGCCTTACTGTCGGCAGTCATTCGTAAAGTTCGATCAAATTACAATGATATCGCTGATCAGAGACATATACAGTATTATTGTTATAGATACACATATACATCGTTTTAATCAGAGATGCATATTGTTATATATATATGCCTCGGTTTTAAATTTCAATATATCACCTTACTCCCATCGTCTTTCCCTCGCTTCAGCAGCGAACCTGGTTCTAGTTTACTTCGGTTCGACAGCTATCTACAGCAAATGCTTACCCATAAATGATGATATAACAAGCGGTATAATGAGCGATAGCCTACGTCCCTGTTAGAGTTGGTCACCAACAGAAGGGGGTGGGGGTAAAGCACAGTTACAACTTTCTGTTCCCGGGGATTACAGATCGTCTGCCCTAAGGATTTTACACTAGTAAAGATGTTGAACTCTACAAGACCAAGTACTAAAATGTGTATCAAGCAACAGAAATGTAATTTTGTGTCTGCAACTTTTAGCTTAGAGATAGCAGTACACAGTTTACACACCTAAATATCTTACCATTGATTTAAAGTTTATTTAAAATACCTGTATTTTTTTACCACTTAATTCAAAGGGCATTTACGATGCCTACCTGTGATGTTGGCCCGTGATTTCACAGGTGAACTAATTACCACAGAGGTGTTACATGTTTGCCTGTGAATGTCATGGCCAAAGGGCGTTTATAACCGAACATCCAACTAACACAGATAGTTTGGTGTACCGATGCGTTTCTTTTTGTCGCGGTGTTGGAAGACAAAACGTTGTTGAAAATATTAAAAGTTAATTTCAATAGGGTTCAACTGTATTGTACACGCGTTTTAACCGTATACTAGTAGCCTGGACCGAAAACTGACGATGTATAATCTGGTAAAAATGTATCTGTACAGTATGATATTCGTTTTTGTTTTCTTACTTTTTAAAACTTCCAAATTTTAAAGTTTTTTTTATTTTTGTAGTAATGGCGGTGTTTTTGAGATTATTGAGTACCTACATGATCATTTGTTCAGCAAAGCTTTTTTACCAAAAATATAACTTAAGGCGCGGATCCGAGAACTCGTCAGGACTTTACTTGTTGTATATTATTTTCAGAATAAACCTTCCAATTTTGCATCAATCCAAAACAAATCCTGGTCTTGTTTATGAAAACAGTGCTTTAAAATAAACGCAAACTCAATGCTGTGAAGTCTAGCTGATTTGCACATCACCAAATAGATCGAGCCCGACACAATTCTTTTTTATTTCGAGTTTAAATTTCACGCTAGCGATGAATGGACATTTGGGAACCTAATCCTTTTCGAAAAAAGATAATTTTGTGCATCGTTTGCCACAATCAAAATGGTGAAAACGGACGGACCAGATTTTTTTGTTTCTGAAATAAAGTCGGATTCAGCAGTGACGCCACTAGTACATGTATAAAGGTTGCTAGGTTTCAGGAGCTACACCCCTCCTATTTCTTTCTGAATTGTTTTAACGGACACGTCTGACTGTGTGATTCGTGGCATGAACCTACATATTAAATACAATTCTCTACCAATTTAGTTTGAAGACAGGACAAAGACAGATAACTATTTACATAAAAAAATTGTCGGGGGATGATTCTGATACAACATGAACGTATATAAGATACGTATATAGCACAGTCGCTACACAGAATGAAAATAACCTGACTTAAAACAAAAGAAGATTGTATGACTTTTTAGAATCATAAATAAGTTATATAATATACTGTAACGTTCTGAAATCTCCCGATCAATCGCATGTATTCCTCTTATATGTGTATATATGTATACTTATAACATCCCATGTAACGTTACATATCCACAGATATACGTTTAAAAGTGACAATTTTACAAACTGTCATTTGCATCTTAGTTGGGTGTAGTATTAGAGCACGTAGACACGGGGTGCATTAATCTTTATTCAATTTGCTTTCTCTTATAATTGCAAACGTAGGTGCCTTGGGAAAACAAATTCGCAGTATAGTTTAATTGTATACCCACGTGTATACGTGAACAACCAATTTATGTCAAGTGTCAATCAGACTGTCAATATCACGATTGAATACAATAGTTTAACATATTTTTTCATTGAAATATTGCTATAGATGTCGACTGAAATCGGGTTGTTAAAATGAAAATAAGGATAAGGAACATGCATATATTTGTGTGAAATAAGCAAATATATTTCTTTCTAATGTTCTAGTACAAACGTTTCCGGTCAGAAGCTTTAAGTGTGGCCCCTCGATCCCTCCTCTGTCATTTTTTTCTATTCCTTCATTGCATACCTTATCTACTCTTAATCATATCATTCAAATCAATCAATCAATCAAATAATCCTTTCATTACTACTAGCTAGTCTCCCCTCAAGTTTATAACGTAGAATAAGACATCCAAGTGATCAAAATTTTCAGAGTAAAATTGTTTTCTTAATTATTAAATATTCTAGAAACGGTAGGAAGAGGCTTGTTTATTACCAGGGTGACGCACATATACTCCCCCTCCAGGAATTAACTCGTCCTGAGATTTCAGGGGGTCACAACGATTTCTTTGCAAGCATCGCTGAGTATTTTTGTCGAATCTTCCGGGTCCCTATGTCGGCGCCAATGTAACACAGGTAATTATTTGTTTCAATGAACTCCGCTAGGAGTCGAACCCTGGACCTCTGGCTTAGCTAAAGGGAACTTCTCCCTAGCCGGGACGGTAGGAAGCTAAACAAGGCGACACATATTTTTGAAGTTCTTCATGCATTTGAATTTAAATCGAGTCGTAATTACCAAGATATACGGTATATATCCCTTCGCCTTTAAAATGCGGGATTAAACAACTGTGTTATTCATACAAAATTATTGTAGAACGTTGCATCATTCCCAACAATTTGATTATTAAAATAAGCTAGATTTCTATTATTTTTTTTACTGATCCAGAGATGGATAAACTATGGCTATATATGTCTTTGACTGATCCGATATCGAAATAAAATATAATCACGGACTTAGATAAAAGAGTTGGACTTGTCCACCTCTTGTATTTACGCACCGAACCGTGACAGCCTGTGACTCTTTCGCTGGAGCCAATTGACCTGTTTTCATAATACAAATACTAATTTTCAGAGCTACGAATTCACTTGAAATTCACATAACTGAAACAAACACATATCAAAAAGCAGGTATGTTTAGTGTGTATGTCAATAAATCTTTTTCTTAGCAAGAAGTTACCCAAACAACGGAGTGTAAAATCAAAATGATGAGTGGAGTTAACTTACACTCTATATCACCACATTCAGAGCTGTGAAATACACTTTTTAGATTGCCAACGCGATTGAAACATTTCTTTGTATATGATAATAATTATGCCAGATCGAAACTATGCAAACAGTTATGACATATTTATCATTGATAATACAAAATTACAGGTATTCATAAACCCAACCGGTGATCAGTGAGCTAAGACTTAATGGACATTATTAAAAGCATACAGATCAACAATCGTTTTCCGAATACAAATGCTACAATTTTAAAGCTATATATGGATTCACTTTAAGACAACAATTTGAACCAACACTTATCAAAAAGCAATTTATGTTTAGTGCATATTGCGGCACTAGTACCGTGTTTGTATCTGTTCATTATTTTTTTCGTTTGACTAGTTTTCCATCTGCTTCTCTAGGAGTAATTTGGTAATCCAGAAGACGAGAACTACTAGTCCAGGTCCGTGAAAGCGACTGTATATATAGTTCGTTTGTTCGATCAGCTTATATCGGCCGGTAGCGGGTCATAACCTCCGTCCGTTCGCGAAGCGGCCGTTCTAGCAGCGTTAGGCCAAATCGGAAGCACCGGCCCTATCGGTAGGTTCGTGCCGAGTTCGTCCTGCGGCTGTTTAGCGTATTTTCACCGTTCGTTCAGCGTGCGTCCTGCGTTCGTGCCACAAAAAGTGGATACTTAGGCGTTATTCTACCTGTACCTACTGGCAAAATATTATGGCCCAGGTCTTATGGAACTTAGGAATAAGTTTGGGAATTTATTTAAAACATAATTGATCCCTGTGACATCACACTTAGGTCAATGTCTTTTTAATGACAAAACTGTATAGCAATCCATCTCTGGAACTTTCCGGCAAACGATTATGACCCTGGGCCTTATGGAATTTGTGAAGAATATTGTTGATTTTTTAACACATTTAACCCCCTGTGATCTTGAAATTAGGTGTAGGCCATTCTAACAAAGAAAGTATATAGCACTCTATCCCAGGTACCTACTGGCAAAATATTGTGACCCTGTGCCTTATGGGACATAAGAGGAAAATTGTTCAATATTTTTATCATAAATGCCCCCTGTGACCTTGAAATAGTTCAAGATCATGCTAATGAGGAAACTTAATAGCACTCCATCCCTTGTACCTACCGGCCAAACATCGTGACCCTAGGTCCTCCATTTCTTCAAAAATAGATGTTCAAAAGAAAAAGTTGACGAACGGACGACGGATGCCGCCATACGGCATAAGCTCAGCTGGCCCAAATTTATAGAAGATAGCAAAACAGTTTCTCTAGTTCATGAAATGCAAAACCATTTTATTAATGCAATCACCAAGCTTAGTTTGATATGCCATCCATGTGGTTTCCTATAGATGGCTTGTAAGGAACCAACCCATAATTTGCATAATTTTCTGAAAAGGTCAGCTTTCATTGATGATAAAATCCATTCATTTAAGATGGACGTGGAATGACTTTAATTAATGTAAGTAAAATAAATAATTACTGTTCCTGACGGGATGTTATTCTTGTCATAGCTGTAAAAAAAGAAAAAAAAAGTTAGTATTGCCAGTTTTATCATAAACATACTTGTTTATATGCTTTTGCCTGTTAATATTTCCATGTACAGTCCAATTGAGTACGATCGAGTATTATATAAAATGTGTAAGGTTTAATATTTATGCCAGCTTTAATCACAACTCTTATGTTTACACCTACCATGTTCGGAATCCTCGATGTTAGTTAACGATTTTGAGGTCGTCTTTTGGTTGTTAATCCTGAGTTTCCTTGAAAAAAAAAGATAATTAAACGTTTTAAAGAAGGCTTTGGAAACAAAAGACTGTACATTAGACAACTGCATGTATGTCATGATGATCACATACATACGTTTTAGTAGGCTTGTCAAATAACTACTGTATATCCATAAGATGCGATGCTAGTTGATTACGATGATATGGACAGAATATATAGAAATAAATCCTACATTTTACCCAACAGTATTAGCAAGTATAAAATGCTTTAAGCTGTGACTTCAATTTATTGTGTTTACTTACATAAATGGAAGATGTCCAAATCCTGTAAGGAGATATGATACAAATAAAATACATATTACCTAGTTACATAGAGTGCTATCATTAGAATAGTTGATTATCTTGTTTGATTAATTTATCACACATTTGATCAATTGATCTATAAGTGATAGCTGTAAAACTGTGTACTCACGTGTTAAAAATACTCCAATCCCTATGGTTGTAAGTAGTATGACTACTGATATACAAATCAGCGAAACGGAAGTCATGTACATTTGTCGATAAAATGGACAATTGTCATCAATTTCTGAAAACGATAGATTAAGAAACGTAATTTCAAAACTGTCAAATATTCATAAAATTGTCCGTGAATTCTACAAGAATACACCTATTTTCGTACTTATTAATTAATGTTTAATGAAATGACATACTGATGGTATAATACGAATTACTTTCAATTTCCACGTTTAGAGCACTGAGAAATGTTCTCATTGAAGTTCTGTCTATATTACACATCGATAAAATTGTAATTAAAGGGGAGGAGTCTTCTAATGTATGCAGATGTGAGATAAAGAAGATATACTTGAGAGCCGTTTACTTGTTAACAACTATTTAGTACGTCGGGTACTGTACAACAATTCAAACAACAATACCAACCTGTACAATATCAAATGTTTACTAATTATACACTTATTGTTTTAGATCCCCTTTAATGGCATATAAATATCAAAAAACACCTTTTTTATCTGGAGTAGTGATGAATTGCATTGTTGAATTTTCACTACTGCCCTTTTCATTTGTTGCAAATAGTAGAACAGTGTAGGTCGTAGCAGGAATCAAGTTCGTGATTTGTACGTTTGAAGTTTCTCCAGTGATATCCATGATGTCCCACGTTGTAGACGACTGCTGTAGTAACCAAATATGGAATTTCTGGTTCGTTCGGCCTCGATTTAAACCCGGTGTCCATGACACCACGACAGAGCTCGTTGTTATCTTGTCAACGACCAGATCAGTCGGTGTGCCTGGGACATCTGGCGTAATAACAACAATGTGTGAAAAAAATCAGAAAAGAACGTGTATACTCCATTAGCATTTTAAAGCATGTTGAAAATACTAATATTGAAATATACAGAACTAAGTTTGAATTAAAAGATTATTTTTAAGTTGAAAACGCACACAAAACATGGTATAACTCCGTATCAGGTATCGCCAATATGTTTACGGCTATACTAAGCATAGTTTATATTAGACAATATATAATGACATTTTCATGGGGCAAAAAAATAATGTATTTTTACTTGTTCCATCATTATTTGAATTAAATGAAAATAAAACTCCAATTACTATTTTCAATCCTTTAGAAAATTGTTAAACAGAGTAAAGTAAAATACAAGTTGTGGGTTGATCGGGTTGATGACAACAGGATTAGATTTTTTATCAGATGGATTTGGAATGTCGGGAAAAACATATGTACTTTGTATATGGGACGAGTTCAAATTCAACGTAGAAATTGGCGGACACCTAATTTGTTATACATGTGATTGTGGGATTCTGTGACGATGAGAGACGCTCTTTCATACTAATGTCCATGTAAGTTGGAGGAGGTTGGCAGATGAATGTCAGTGACTTACGAAAAGATTTGTCCTTGTTCGTGATATTAATCGAATCAACACTCAAGTGTTTTTGGACGTCCTAAACATAAAAACGTTTTCATTTTGCCACAGTCTTACTGATATTAGTCGCATTGATTCCTTATCGTGTCATGTTGTGTCATGGCAATATCCTATTTGAGTGTTGCCTTTGACATCAAAGACAGCCGTTTCTGTCTGTTTTAGCTGACCGTCCCCCCCCCCACTCTTTTAGAGTTCATTACAACAGAAAAATGAAACAACTTACTTACCAATAATAATGATATCAAAGTTATGTATTAAAACTTCGGAGACATCACTGATAACTGTGAGCCTGTAATCTCCTTCCTGGTTGATTTGAAACGACGGGAAATCCAAATTGATCCTGTATCCTTCCCGTGGTAGTATTTTGTTGTATAATGTGTCATCGAGTGTTTCTTTAGTAAATGTGATATTGAGATCATTTGTAGAGGAAAGTCGAGCATTTTTACTGATAAACATGTCAGTAGGAGTCGGATAGCTGATGAACGTCATTGTTATATTGAGATGTTGATTCTTTTCCGTAATATAACGAGATGCTCCTTCCAGTAACCGTGGAACGCCTATGATAAAAAAAGAGGACGGCGAAATATGTAACATCCGAAGCGCATGATAAAAACAGCATATCTTGCTCCTGCCACCACAACATTAGTCTGTCACATTGTTAAACTTTTTAAAGTAACATCCTCTTGATTATTCATGCAATAGGAAACATTTTAGAGACAGATCTGTTACAAATTTTACTTGGTGAACTATATCTAACTTGCCTTAGGTTTGCATAAATAATTTACTTACGCCTCAAAATAACTATATCAATCTTACCTCTGACATCGAAGACAGCCGTTCCTGTCTGTACCAGCTGACCATCCCTTCCCCTAATAGAGTTATGTGCTTGACAGGTGTAAGTTCCACTGTCCTGATATGACACGCTGGTCAGTATCAGGGTCCTGCCATGAGTCGTGATGTCACCACTAAGGGTCCTGATGAGAATTGTACCATACAGATGTGTCCAAACACCATAGGTGTAAACGTTTGGAACACCTGACGCGTTACATGTCATCACCAAATGTGTATCGTGTTCCGTGGCGTTCTGTACCAACAACTCTACATCCGGGGCATCTGAAACAAGTCTACATGATTTTGATCTAGATCCTATATTACAGAGCAGGTTCATATCTACTTTTCATGAATGTTTGTATATTGCTAGGCATTTCCATTTGCATCAGTTTTGTAAACGAAGAAATATTAGTTTCCGTAGGTATGTAATTGACAAGTGTCGTCATCAAAGTCGATCTCCTATAACCAATCGATTGCAGGCAAATCGTGATAGTCATTTAGGGAACAAACATACAATTTGTTCGAACAGTTAAAGGCACTTACAGTCAAGTCAAGTCTGTAATAATTACATGTGAATAGTCGAAACGACGACGTTGATACCGAGGAAAGTTATGGGAAATGGTATATTACTTGAGACCACAACAATATTTCATCCGAGTTTGAACATATAGCCATGATTTCCCTGATATACTTCGGCATCTGGTGAAAACTCTTACCACACAGGTTTCGAAAGAAGCTACTTGATTGGGACTTTAGCAAGTCTAATGGTAGTCATTCCATCGGATTATTATATTTATTCCCATGTAGCCGAACAATACGCCCTAAGCAAAGATTTGAAGTTAAATGTTAACAAGTAATGGATTTATTAAACATGTAACTTCTCTAAGTATGACCATGTAATACAAGCAGGTCAATACTAACACTGTACCACAAGGTTGAGGACGGACTTATTATATAGCGTCCCAAACTTCTGAGATGATGACGTGGCATTACAGGTATACCGCCCGGCCTTGTTCCTGTTGATAGATGGTAAGTCCAGGATGTTGTTGGTCGAGGAATCCCGAGGATACCAGGTAACAGTAGGGTTGGGGTTACCTACAGCTGTACAGGTACACCGGTAATTGTCTGTCTCGTTAACTGTCTCTGGACAGGCCAAAAGTGTTGTAATCGGGGCATCTGTAAAATGATAAACAACATCATCAATTCGGCAAAGAACTACATCCAGTTTGTTATATCTTATGGTGAATTATGGTACAATACTAACATAAGATGAATTATTACTTATTTTTTGAAAATGGATGTTGCATTTAATTAGCTGCAGTAACAGGTTTGACTCTTAAATAAGGGAGTACATTATACAATAATTAATAATTAGCAATCATATATTGTATTAGAGCAAAAGTACAGATTTGCATATTTTGAGAACAAAACAATGTATGTTATCATATAACGTTGTATAGCCAACTATGTACTCGTCCAGTTACTAGAACATAACTTATCAGGCTTAATAAACAACCCTACTCTCACGTAAAACAATCCCAAAACGGGCAATTGGGGTACCTCGGTAAATAAAATGAACAGAAAGACAAAAAACAACTTCCACACATGTCAAGTTTTTATAATTATCATAATAACTGTGGGATTTTTAATGCTTGAAACATGCTGCTATAAAGATAAACAAAAGACAAATAATTCCCATTCAAAAAGCCGAGTGGAAATAAGAACCTTTCCTTAATGCACCACACATTTGTAGCCTTTTTAATGTCTGTAAATAGTATGAAAATACTGCGTACCACGGGAGGTCAGTAAAGCTTTTCTTCATTGCATACATAAATAAACAACGGTTTAGGGAACTCAGGAATATACTTAAAAAACTATATCGCCGATAAGGAAATTAATTTTGGAGTAAGATATCGGTTGTGAATTAAATATAAATACATTATGAAGTATAAACACTAGCAAATGTGACCTTCGAGTAAAAAGTTTTAAGTGAATGTGATTGGAACACTCACAGCTATTACTGTAAGACCAATGAGGTGAATTTAGTTGGTCACATAGCCCGGCCGATGAGGTTCCGATGGGCCAGCGATGTGATTTTCGCCAAACACCAGCCGGACTCCCGTGGTCACCGGCCAGCGTTTGGGGCTTAAAACCGCATCGGTGGGCAGCTCGGCAAAATTTAACTTCGAAGTTAAAATACGCATCTGCTGGTGTACGGCCAAGTATCGGCCGGTGTCCCGTGCATCTGTGGCCACAAGAGGACAAGCTTTTGTAAACGGGCACCGGCCGAGTTTCGGCTGAGCTCTGACACTCGGTGCAGCCATAGTGATGAACTGACCATGCCAGGTAGGGTGGACATTATATACAGGGATGGAATAGCTGA
>JAULCA010292357.1:0-11128 GCA_032360845.1 Crassadoma gigantea
TAAGTGTGTATAAAACTGACCTAAAACAAATGAATGTATCCATTCCTCTATTTCAAACAATTTCGTTTTCGTTAATATTGTTCAACTTTGACATTTTCTAGTGAAGAAAACAAGACAACTTTGAAACAGTTTATAAGGTTAACTGTCTACTTGTATTTATCTTGCTGAGGTCAAAACACTCGAGACTCAACAAACTTATCTCGGTTAAAACTCAACAAGCCTGTCTTGGTTAAACTTAGCAGATTAATATATTTGTATCAGCAATAACACACAGCCAAAGTTTCATCCTTTTATTGAATTGGTTTCAATGATAGAATAGAGACATACTTGACCTGAGGTTGGTTTGGTTTGTTTGTGTTTTTTTACGTCCTATAAATATCTATGATAATTTAAGGATGTGACAGAGTCTGGTTGTGGAGGGAAACTGGAGTATACCAAGAGAAACACCACCAGTACCAGGTGACTGCCCCGCACAGGCAGTAAACCAGTGCAAAATAAGTGGTAGAGGGATAGTGATTGTAGATGGTCAGACACCTGAACCACTCACACCTTGACCCAGTGGTGGAGGGTTAGTGATTGTAGATGGTCTTTAGTTAAACTGTAAAAATCCAAACAAATCAGAAAACTTAGTAAGTCTAAATCGGGTCAGATTCAAATTTGTTATTTTTCCAAATGGAAACTTGAGCGTTATCTCCCGAAAGCGTCTCTAAATCTCAACATTGTAAAGTTATGACGAATGCCAAATTACTACAAAATTCTGTCACAATAGGTTTCTTGATGACATGTCCAAGTTTACCGTTAAAAATGTCGTATCTTGCCCCAGTAATCTTGAGAGATCCTCAGATTAAACACGGTCGGTGATCCGCGACAGTGCCATTGTCCAGCTAGGCTACTTAACTGCTAAGTGTGACAATAGACTTGTTATTGACAAACACGCTGACAATTCCGTCCACAATCACACCTAAAGGGTCTGTGTCTGAATGTCCAGTCACGGAACACAGTAAAACAGGGTACGTGTGAGCACACGATATATCATCCGTGCCACTTCTGGACGATGATAACCAGACTTGTGTTGTTGGTAAAAATGACCAGTGGTACTAGGTGTCAGTACACCAACAACACCTGAGCCAACATCAAGATTAAAATCATTTATGAAAATGTTGCAATTTTTTAGTGACCTTCGTCAGGTATTTTTTCTCAAGTCTTGACATATTTTTCCTTTGAAAAGATCTTCAAATTTCAAGTGCACATGTACAATAGTTTTTTAAACTGTTAATGGTATATTTTATCCTTTAAACATAATTGACAGTGTCTAAAGACTACTAAAACTTCCAAAAATATATCATAGGTGTAATATATTTGTAATATTTAAACACAAAAACTTGTTACAACCCCTATTAAATATGGTAATAATCTGACCTGTTTAGCACATAATTTGACTTTGGCGTAGAACAACACCACTCAAGGCTCTAACATTGCTTCAACCTCCTTCTCATACACTTCTCAGTACTACACTTAAAATTAACAAACTTCAAAAAATAGCCTGCGAACTTAGGAATCCAATTTTGACAAGATATTTAAAAAAAAAAATTTTTTCTTCAGAAGAACTTCTGGTCATTAAAAAGAGGCATTTAGAAAAGTGCTAAGATAAGATCTTTACTGCATCACACATAATGCTGTTTTATTTTATGTCATATATATTTTCACATAAATTTGCATTAAACATTAATTTTGAATTCTATATATTCAGATATACAAGTTTAGTGAAATTCAAATGAAAGTCCTCTGAAATAGATACAGAAGTGTTCATTCATGAATTAAGTTTATGCCTAATATGATTATTCAAAATACTGCCCATATTTTGCCACAACCACCTCAGAGGATCTGTGCTCCCATTGTCCCAATGAGGGCTGCTGTGTTTACCAACAGGTAAATGTATCTTGTGTTACAGTTATAAAAGCCCTGTTTACATGACAAATTTCATAGCTGGTTTTACTACATCCTTCAAAATAAATACTTGAAAGGTGTTTTGTCACTTTCCAGATGAATTTTCATTTTAATATGTCATGAAATATTTGTCATTTTCCCTATGAATGTATTAATGTGATAATGTTCCGGTGGGCGCCTTGGTTGCAGCCTTAGTACCTGTTACCAAACGTTCTAGGGGGTAGGTCACATTTATTTATCAGGTGTTTTATAGTCTTAGGACCCATTTAACTAACACAAATTTGACAGTGTACGATAACTAAGACTTTTTCTCTCACAAAAATTGAACTCAAAAGTCTCTCCCATGACCATATCAAACTTTCATGGACGCAAACACATAAATGTTTATACAGCGTCACGCCGCCTCCTTTCTCTGTGTCATTTCACTGTTTCGTTGTATAATTAACTATAGTCAGAAGGCAGTAAAATCATCGACCCATGTTTCAAATCTTCTCCACAAACCCAATAAATCTTGTTTTAGTAAATTGATTGATGTAGAGTAATTGTCTATTCCATAGTTAACTGGAGTTATCAGTTTCAGTTGACATGGTGAATCTGCCTTTCATCTGGCAGCATAAACAAGGGCAGGTATGAAATAACAATATTCTCCGTGTTTAACAGTCACCGTAATACCTGAGAAAATATCTGTGGGAAATCTAACCGACCAATGGCTACATAACACCTTAATGTACGTTTTTACTGTATAACAACATTAGAATGAAAATGAGGGGTATCTTATACCCAGGGATAAGATCACCCTCGGGACCCGTAATCCGAACATCTCACACTTAAACGTTTTATACTGATATAATCAGCATTAGGCCAATTTGTACTGCCAGTCGCGCCTGATATACTGCGTTGAGACTGCATGATTTATAGAGGAATTTATCAAATTATCCGAGCATCTTTTCCCTCAATGTATATATCCATAAAAAACTTTCATTTAAATTTCATTTGCTGCATAAAGAGATGCCCATATATGCGAACATATTTCATAGAACACAAAGATGTGGAAGCATCTTTAATCATAAGTCAAATACAATTTTCACTTGTATGAAAATGAATCGCATTGATAATCATTTTCGTATTTAACCATGAGAACATTATTTGAATTTTTTTCATAACCTTTGTATACAGTAGGTGTCTGCCTTGCTATGATGTACAACTTGTCAAATGTGAAATAACCTTTTTTTTCCTTCTATGAATTGGTCTAATTTTTATTGAAAACTAAACGGCATCAAATTGTTATGTTTAACATGCCATTTAACAAAGATCAGCACAGATAGATAGTTTCCCTCCAACGTCTTCTGTTCCAGCCAAGTCCATATCAAACTTCGCCCCTCACAGGGACTAATATAACACAGACAGAGAATTGGTATTTACTCAGTTTAAACAATCCTTGTGATTGATTGGCAGACTGACTTCACTACCGTTGTTTTTTATTTTACAATCAGATGGCAAATTCTTTATCTTGTCAATGTTTAAAACGCCAGGTACAAAGGACAACCATCAAGCTTAATCGACAGCCTTTGTGTATACAAATGGTTTTAGAATCTAGCAAGATGCACGCCACAACGGACATGCACATGGACACATGATAGCGTTATTGACTAGTCGTATAATCGTTACCTCCAATCAAGCAAATACCTAATATAATGACCAAGTGTTTTAAGCCGATACCTCACTGACCTGGAATGTCTCGGACTCCCTATTCTACAGCGTTTGGCGTGACTGTATCATGTCCTGTGGAAGGAACTTGTTATCGCTAGCTCACCAGCCATGTAAAATGGAGACTTAAGGCCTTTTGTGCTCAACTCATTTAGAATTAGCACTGAAGGAAATGGAGAAGAACCCTTTTGTTTAAACCAGAAGAAAAACAACAATATTTTCAACTAGCATATCATTAAAATTCCATTAGGTCTAAGTACATGTCAGGGAAAAGTTCAGTTCCACCGATTTCACATAACCTCTAACCCGAGGTCCTTCAGTTCTCAAGAGCTCAGGCTACAGTTGATGGCTGATGTCATGTGATTCTGTTCCGGGGTCCTTATGATCAAATAACACATGAAAAAATGTATTCATGGTTCTTTCAAACAAAAGACAACAAAAGTCACAACTTCAATAAAAACTTCTTTTTAAGGAAGTAAGGGTCACCTAGACTTTCCCAAATACTCCTACAAATATAGGGAAATTCTTCCACACACGATTTCCTTTATCTAATTTTTCATGGGCATCGAAGGGTCACTACTGACTTTTGAACTGATGACACTAACAATATTTTACAAAAGACTCAAGAAAAGCTATAATTCAGAAGATTTTGAAATGATATTGAAGTGGTTGTCTGTCACAAAAACAGGCATAAACTATTATACCCATGGACCCTGGAAGGCATTTACTCCGAAGTTGTGTGAAGGTCAGGGACATGGTTGTCTGTGGTATAAGAAATACTAACACTTACCTATAGACTCAGGAAGGCTTTTAAGTCAAGTCTATGGGCACATTTACACTTACCCATAGACTAGGGAAGGCTACGGGCACTTTAACACTTACCCATAGACTCAGGAAGGCCCTGCAGATGGTTGCCTGTGAGATGAAGGTCAGCCAAGGACACACAACCTTCAATCTCATTGGGCAGGGTCTGGATCCTATTCTTCGTGCAATCTAAAAACATAAGCTGCTTCAGGTTCCCGATCATCTGTAAAGTACAAGGCAAAAAGTTGAAGTTACAGTAAAAAGAGTCTGGGCGGAAAAATTTGGAGAACAACATCACCCACATCCCCAAGACACATGGTCAGCACCATACTGGGGTATACAATCTCTCTGGAGATACCACCATACACACTAAAACATGGTCTTTCAAAAATATGTGGGACACCATGATTTTGGAATGCCCTTTAATGCGATGATGTCTGTTAGGTCATTAGGAGTAGTTTTCAAAGCACAAATGGCTACACCTGTCAAAGATTTGATCAATCAATGTAGGGAGTAAAAACAAAATTGTGTGGAAAGCAACATGTTCCATGTATCATGTTATGATGATGATATGATGGCCATTGCTTATTAAGTGGAAATGGAAAACTTAAGAATTTTAAAATTGAAAACAAAAAAACAAAACAAAAACTGAACAATAAATTTTATTCTAGGACACACATGGATCAGGTTGGAATTTTTCAGCCAAACCAGACCGTTTTGTCATTGGAATTCCACTCATGAATCTAATAAGATAGTACCGTACAAGGGATGTGCTCATCATATCAGCTTTCAAATCCACCAGGATACTTAAATTTGATATACAGCTGCACAGAAAATTTAATTTAGAAAAGTTATAAACCTATTTGGTTCTGTTTACGAGTTTTCCTGTTCATGAATTGAAAATGTTGACGGTTCTTTTTCATTCAAAACCATCAGCCATATCCACTAATGAATTTAAAACTATTTCAAGTGTATCATTATTTTTTATCAAAGGTACAATATTGATATTTTCCCCAATTTTACTTAAGATTTATTAGTTATTTTTAAGAGAAATACCATGACAAAGCAAACATTCATTTATTATTCAATTTGGTTCAAGATGTAGAAAAATGTTTATCCCACTTGAAAACAGTCTTGGCACAATATATACAGCGTATGTACATTATGCATAAAGACAGGTATGTGGAAGACAATCCCTGGCTTATCGCATGACAACTTTTAAAAGTTTAAATGATGCATGTAAGTGAAATAACAGTAATTAAAGCATGAATATCTGATTTCTCCGAAAGCCGAAATAAAACAAAGTCTGGCGAAGACAATGCAGTCAGGTTATCTGACAGGAGTTCACCGCGCAGTAAAACTATCACAAAGACAATCTGACCCAACACCTTTCAAACCAACAATTAAAAAGAAATTCCCTATCAAGTGTCAACGAAAAGCTCAACCAGACGTTTAAAAAAATGGTGATACTGTATTCTTGGGTGTAATGGCTATGTAAAGCGGTATAGATGCCTGTACTAGACCAGTAATGGCTGTGATGCACAAGAAGGTTTGTGAAAGGACTGACAGGAGATACCCATAACAAAGGCGTATAAATTGTGTGTACAGTTACAACGTTTTGCTGCGTTTCTGTCTGCCTTACCTGTGATGTAGAGTCGGACAGTTAACCCAGCCATTACAGGGAAAATGGGCCATAGATAACTATACACGAACACCTACCAAGGATGAGACATTGACTAAACTATAGAGAGTGGGCCGAGATCACCAACCCAACACTTACAGCAGGACTTGAAAATAATTCCTGTAAACATGATCAAATGCCTCGAGAGACTTAATACTTAGGATTAATCCCAAAATAAGTATCGGGGGGAAAAGTAAATTTATTTTCAGTAATGCATGCGGTGATTTCAACGAAACCAGACAGGAAGGGGTATTCTGAATTCACTTTCTGCTCTCCACTAAAATCTTTCATTCAACTGTACAGTGTTAAATAGCACTCTTGTGACATTAAAGATGACATTCATGATTTGCTTTTAACTTCTGTCTAACCCCCTCAAATTCCTTTCTACATGTCAGAAACACGATCAACACAGGGGCAATGGTACTGTGGTACGATTTGAATCAAGTACAGTAGCAGACGGCAACACCACCGCAACCAGGTGTCAACACAGAATTCAAACATAAATACGAAGACGGATGGTGACAATGACTTTTCAAAAAAAAATAAAAAATTGATTACAACAGCAGTCAGACTTACATAATTTCATGGTTTTTCTTTATCGTAATTTATTTTTGTCAGTTCATGAATATTATTTGGCAGATTTCTTTGTAAGGCAAGAGTGACAGACGAGCTCTCATTACAAGGACATTTCTGTGACAAAAAGTAATTATAAAGTGAAGTTTAACACTTGTTTTTATACTGAAAATACATGAAACTTTTCATTACTGAATAAGAAGGCCATTACTCTATAAATTACACAAATCCAGCACCAGGACAGATATCATTCTCACAGTGACATTGCATTTTATTTATTACTGTCTTTTTACCACATTCCACATTGTCTACATAGTCATTTAACACAATTTTCAAAAATTCATTGCAAATATTGTGACTGTAAAAAAACATTTCCTCAATTTCAATATTTTGGAAAGCAATTTTGGTCTATTTAGTTATTATTTTTTAAAAATTGTAAAAACATCGTCTGACAATTATAAAAATGGAATTTATCAACAACAACAGAAGTGATTGTAATAAGTTTGTTAGCCAGACACAAAGTCTTGCTAATTAGGCAATTAGATATAATTAGCTTTATTGCGATCGTGCAGAGATCCAGACATTGCCGCGTCTAGAGGCGCTAAGATGAGTAAGAGTGGACGGTCATGTGACTCAAGGGTGAAACATGGTTGGCTGTTTGAGTTACTATCCTGCAAAGTTTGTGAGGTTCAGCATAGCAGAATAAAGTCACATGATTATGTGTGCTGGTCACATGACTTAATAGCCTATTAAGGCGATGCTGATTGGTCCGATGATTAATCAGAGTGACATGAGACATATGACTTACCGGGGTGACCTGGGCTATCTGGTTGTGGTCGCACCATAACTCCAGGAGTCCAGTCAAACTCCCAATCACGTCTGGCTGTTAACACAAAAGGAATTTCACATAAGTAAATTTATACAAAATGTACATTAATTTGAAATTCACGTAAAAGAAAAAGAAACTGACAATTACAAACTTAAACAAGATGTGTTTGAGAAACACTTTGTCCCCGATAAAGCAATATACCAAGTCTGATTTAAATCTGATGAAGATATCTGAAGTTATTTGATGGAAACAAAGGAATTCATCATTTTAAGGATGTTAAAACCCCATAACTCTGAAAAATGTGGACCGATTTTGACCAATAACAAACCCATCCAAGATCTCATTGATGTAAAGCAAAATACCAAATTTGATTTAAATCCGATGGAGATATCTAAAGTTATCTGATGGAAACAATGTGCAGACAGACAAACAGACAAACAGACAAACCAAAAACAATATGCCCCCCCGATCTTTGATCTCAAGGACATAAAAAGAATCTAGAAAAATCATCAGACCTAACTTTGTAACAAGACTAAGGCAAGTCATAACCTGAATAACTTTCTACCATTCTTGTGCAAATATTTGACCTTTCACACCTACCAAGATCCTTGACCTTTACATACACGAAGCTATTTGACCTTTATTTCCACCAAAATCAAGACTTATAACAGTGATGTATGAAATTATCATATTACTTAGTTTAGAATGTAATATTCAAATTCAATTACAAATTAAAGTAACTGGGTAAATATTTCTGATCTTTCCCAGTTTGGAACTAATGACAAATGGGCACATGCTGTTTTGCAGTATGGACATTATACCGTTCTGGAATCAATTATTTGCTTTGAATTTCAGTCAACATTTGTAAAGAGTAACTTGACACTAGAACCTCACACAGTGAGAGTAGTCAGGTAGAAGTGATATACAGTGATTGTATGATTGTCCTAGTTATATCTACTGTATAGAAGTCTGTACATAATCAGGAAGGAAGATTCCCTTACAAAAACTCATTATTTATTGACATTTTACAACAATGATTCTTTGAAGAACCCCCCAGAAGTAAAATCATAACGGTACTTAATTAGGTCTGGATGGGTTTGTCTTTTCCTCAGTACTGCCACGTAAGCTTCCGTGTACTGGCCTTGTCTGTCTGTCTGTCTGTCTGTCGTCTGGTTTTGTCATCTCTCCTGAGTAGTGCTATGTCTGTCTAACTACATGGGCAGGCTTGTCATCTGACAAGAAGATGCCTTGCCTGTCATGACGTCTGTCTATCTGTTTATTTTTGTCTTTCCTCAGTACTAGCATTGTTTGTCTGTTTTTTTTAGTTTTTCGTCGCCTAAGGACGGGCAATGTGTGTCTGTCCATTTGTCTGTTTGGCTGAGTTTGTCATCTAGTTCTGTCTATTGTTAGTTGGGCAGGTTTGTCATTTTCCCAGTACTGTCCAGGTCTGTCTGTGCAGTTGGGCAGGTTTGTTAAATCTCCTCTGTTTTGTCTGTCTGTCTGTCTGTCAGTCTGTTCATCTTTCTGTCTTTCTGGATCATCCATCCAGTGTTGTCTGTCTGTTCATTTCCCTGTCTGTCTGTTTCATTTATCTAGTGTTGTCTGTCTGTCGGTCTCTCTGGATCTGCTAGCTTATTGTAATGGATCTGTCTGGTGTTGGTATATATGCTATCCTGAATGTACCCTCCTTGTCCGTCTGTCTGTTTTTCTGTCTGTGTATCCTCCTTGTCTGTCTGTCTGTCTGTCTGTCTGTCTGTCTGGGTAATTATCCAACCCTGTCCTGAGGTCCCCATTTGTCTAAATCACACCCCCAGTAAACTTGTTTAAGCCTAGTGATCCCACATCATGTCAGGTATACAAAAAGCAGTGATAGAAATACAAATCCTCGGCATTCCCCTGTCATATCACCCATTTGTCAAGTAGGATTGAACACAGGGCAAAATCACCAAAGGCTAGAAACTTTTAAATTTAATCCTTGTTTAATCCTTGAATCCCCTTACCCATGTATCATAATACGGATAACTGTGTGTATTTTAATACAATATCATTGTGATCAACAATACCTACGCCTATAATGGTACACCAATATGACAGCGATTGTAACACTCTGATTGGAATCAGGACTTATTTCAAAAGAACTTACGACTTGATAATCGCTTAAACATATTTGTCATAGAGAAGAATGCAAGATTTGGCACGTAATTTTTTTCCCGTTAAATTTCGATGACACATACATAACAAAGGAGCACATTGCGTCTGATCAAACAAACCTCGACGTTTTTTTGAGAACGGACTTAAAGCGTTCCATTCAATCTCAAAAACACCGTCAACTTATTTATCAAAAGTAACTATCATCTGCAAGTCTTAGATAAAATTGACTATTTCTTGTCACTTAAGTTAGTTCTTTGAAAGAAGTACGTAATTTAATTTGGGGACAATGCTATCTTAGACATACACTGAACCAGATTCTGTTTCATACCTGGGGCTGGAGCTATTGAATCTGTAAGTTTGTGAGTAATAATACTGATGAGACTTTTGATAGTGTCTCGTACAGCTGACACTCCATAGGAAATGTATCCACACAGGAGTTCTGTTGACAGCTCTTCAAATCATTTCTAAAACTTTTCAACCCCTAGACATTTCACAGCCCATTGACCTTGAATACCCCTGTTTAAGCATTTCAACCTTTTTGTAGGGATATACACCCTACATCTAAACTATCCATTCATACTTCAATACACAAAATCATAACAGGTCTTCTTATTCAAATCTTAAGCAAAAGATAAATATGGCGTAAGAAAATCTTAGGTGCATAACTGTTAATTGGATTTTTTTTTACAAATTTCAATTTTCTAAACTATGAGGATGTGATTGAGGTGCATATAGGTGTGTTTCAATAGCCAGGTGCTTATAGGGATCATCTGTATGTAAATCAGGGGGCAGACATATGGTACATCACATTATCAACCCAACACCAAGTCTCGTCACCTCATTTCTTGTCTCTTTTCTAGCTTTACATCAACATTGAATGATTTATATTGGTAACTTTAAGATATAACTCTGCGTTGGTCGGTGATCGCTAGTCGGTGATCGTATCAGTGAAATATATGCCAGTAAATAATAATATTTATCAGGGAATCATCTGATATCAACACTTACAGCATTTGACATGTATTTCTGACAGGATTATTTTTACACACGGTTACCGCTTAAGTCAACTTAAAGGTTTCCATTAACTTCTGAATTGGTGTCACCCTCACACATAAATATTGTATATATAAACAGAAATTACATCATTTATAAGATTTTCATCTCCACATGTTCACTGAATATGTCAGCACAACTGTATTTTGTCAACACACATACACCTATATTTTGTCAACACACGTACACCTGTAATTTGTCAACACACGTACACCTGTAATTTGTCAACACACGTACACCTGTAATTTGTCAACACACCTACACCTGTAATTGGTCAACACACATACTCCTGTAACACTGGTAATATGTCAACACATCTGTAACATGCTTCTAGAGGAGCATAACTATGTCAAACATTATGCAGTTTTATTGAAATAAATCTC
>JAULCA010292912.1:0-12925 GCA_032360845.1 Crassadoma gigantea
TTGAAAAGCTTAGTTTGTAATTCATTAAATTCCAAGCATTCCAGATGCACTTGCATGCATGTTCCATATTGAAACGTTTTACAAAGTTTGTTTAATGACCAGTGATAACGTAGCATAATTCTGGCTCATCTGTGTGTTTTACGGCCATGAAGTGTTGTTCTTGTGTACTGATTGGACAATAGTGTTTCACCAGACTTAAGGAATGATATTTCTTCCGGCTATGCCGTATATATATATGTATCTTAAAGCTTCATGTACTTTACATCATCTGTGAAGTAATACCACAAACACGAACAAGAAGAATTAATCTATTTACAGAAAAACAAGCCTAAATGTAAAGGTACAAGCAGCTGTATCTTGTTCCTATTTGACAAAACTGCGTAAAATACAGTTTTTCATTATTTGTATTTTACAAATTTACATAAGTGTCATGAAACTTATTTTTGTTTCCTTTTCTGATCTATAAAACATGTACTTCGATATATTGTCAAAAAAAATTGAATTCAACAAAGTTTAAACCAACCATTTACAGAAAAAAATAGCTTCACCGTTTTGTTCATAATGTTTCTACAGAATATATCTACATATGTCATATTTTGTAACAGTTTGCACTATTCTTGTATTTATTGAAACACATACACATCGTGATCGGTAAATTACACGTACATTGTATTTGGTTAATTACAATGAGAATTGGACATAGACTATGAATAACCATACATCATGTCTATGAATTTAAATGTGAACCTGGAAGCTACCAGCCAGATTTGAAGATTTTATACATTTCAGTTCTTCAGAAGAAGTCGTTTGAAGTGTTTGGCAAATTTAACCCCTGTGACCTTGAAAGTACGTCAAGATAACTATTTTTTCAAGGATGATTTTGTTTTGTTACATAAAGAATATCGGCAATATATCGAGGGAGAGGTATAAAATCGCAGAAAAAGGAAACGGAAATGAAATAAAGACCTTGAAACGCAATGGCGGTAAACGGAGGGTCAATAACACGAGGGACAGAATATCAAAGATGCACAGTAACGTGACACGTTAACCGACTTTATACAGCTGTACGTTGTATAGATAATATATTTAAGTTTAAGAGGTAAATTGGTGGTAGGAAATTACTATACATACCATTTCTATTATTCTGAAATATTGTTTTGTAATTATATTCCTCCAAACACCCATAGCTTATTTGAAAACATAAATTTTCAATTAATGACAAGAATGTCATACATTTTTTATCAAAATAATGAAAGATGTATTTCAGCCTAAGTGGAAGTAAATGTAATGGGAAATTGATGTTATAACGTTTTTATTTTCTTTATTGAAATTCTGAATTATGAATTAATGCATTTATTTGGTATCATAACAGCTATAATAGTATAATACAAATATATGTTGTCTATATAATGTCTATATAATGTACGCAATAACACTGTAATTATACCTGGATCAACAACAATCTGTGCACAGTCCGCACGCAGCCCGCCTAATGTGATTAGCCACGCATCAATGATGTCATTTCCGCGGACCGTGTGATACTGCTCCACTTTTCTGATATCCGTTTGATTATGGCGGTGATGATCCGCACTCTAGTGATAACGTACGGCCCATAGCAAACATTACTATTTTTATACTTATCGATCGAGGAAAAAATGTCTAAAGCAAATTTACGGATGTATGCCTATTCAAACAATGATCAGCTCATAAAATCAACGAGGAACAATCAAGCTTCAACGGTGGCTTAGTGGCAGAAAATTAATATAAACAGCGTTCAGCCATTGTTTACATACCTTTCATACATGTACGAGGTAGATACTCTTCTAGATGCTAAAGGACAAATCTCAGTTATCGTTTTGTAGTACGGTCACGCAATTATGTGCGTATTATTCCCTTAATGATGCTATTCAGATAGCATTTACAGACAAGATCGACCTTTCCTTTAGTGTCAGATCTGTGTTCTGTCTATACAGCCGATATTGTATCCATGCACCTGAGAAATATCCGATAATTGACATGACGTACAGACGTTTGACCTGATTTTGATTTCTGAACTTCTATTGATCCGAAATTCCATCGATCATTGTGCTTCGCGTCTATTTAATTTGGAATCATCCATCGGCTTTCTTTGGCATCATTGTATCCAACGAATGATATGTTGAATCTAGACTGCATTTTCAATCCGACATCGCTTTGTTACCATTGCATTTCCAGGCGATAGCTGGGCAGTAGGGAAATATAGATAGTTATTTATTATATATTAGTGTAGATTATATATATAATACTATTTTCGAAGAGACAAACAAGTTTGGTTGACCTAAACCAGTTTGAGGGGAAAACAAACCAAACAAATGATGAAAACAATTCAGACAATCAGAAATCGTTAGTGTGCTAAATAAACATCACCAAAACACCGGAAACCGGTACAGGAAAATGTTTCCTGTTACACTAGTCAAAAAATCTCCTGTTATATGAAGGCAGGTAAATCAAAATATTGTTTACATGTCGCGGCCAGTGTTCCTGTGATCTAAATATAATGTAATTATACAAATACGTTTGTTTTGCAAGGACATTACATGGACCTTCGAAACAAAAATAGCGATATAATCAATATGCACCAAAATAATATAAATGACATCAATTTTGTATAACGTGTATTTGTGTTGACTGGCAGCCGACTTCAATTAACAGGTTTAATAGAGTTGAATCAAAAGGTAAAAATTACATGTTGTAATGTGTAAAATTATGATCAATAGGAATTTCAATTTTCCGTTTGAAATATACAATATTAAAAACCAAAAAGGGGTCGCTTACAATATATACAAGGGGAAAAGGCATCAAAAGTAACAAACAAAAATATCAGCGACATCAAACTGAACTGTCAAAATCCAAGATGGTTGCCTGACGGCAATCTTGTTTTCCCTCATAACCAATTTTTAAATGGATGTCATAAAAAAAGTACATGTGGATGTCATAATTAAAGTAAATGTTTATGTCATAACAACGGTACATGTAGAGTCATAACAACGGTACATGTAGAGTCATAACAACGGTACATGTAGAGTCATAACAACGGTACACGTTGATCGTCAACTCTCGGTGCCAGTAGCACTACAGATTGGCAAATCCAGGTCTCGTTGTGTATTTATTGGTGGACGCGAAGGTCGATATGCGTGAAATTTCTTTAACAAAGCATTCAACTCAGTAGACAGGAAAACTGGCCGTACAATAGTACCCTATGATTTAAGTTAAAAATAGAACATGTCTTCTTGAAGGCATGCTTATAATCATGAATAGGACGGAAAATCACCCCACACAGAAGAAGGCCGGCGACACCTAGAAAAGACTGTGGCCCTTACGATAACATTACAAATTGCATATAGCATCGATAATCAGGTTTTCCGGGTAAATTAACCTAGTCTGAACACTGGCGAAGACGAAATGGGTTTGTGACGTCATACAGCTCCGCAGAATGTATTTTAATATTCCCGACATTCATCAGTCAAAATGCGCGCAAGGGGCAATCTCTGCAGCATATTAATATAAGGATCTAATATCCGACTCCTACACTCATTACAAAGCATCCCTCATTTGTTACCATAGAGTTTTAACAATATAACCATATGAATTTATGACTTTTTTTCGGTCTGGAGTTTTGTCGTTTTGTTATCAAGCCACATGGGAAAAGACGTCTATAGTATAATGTGATAAAAAGAGTCCATTGTGGACGCTGGTTCCTACAAACTATTAAAACGTCACATAGAATTCCGCGTTACTGGATTTCAACTATAAATCTACCTAATGCAGTTTCATCCATACAGTCCAGAACATTTTCTTCCTACTTTTTATGAGTAGACATAAAGAGTATTTTTAATTATAATAATATTCTTAAATAAAATTATTCATTTTATAATCAATATTTTCTTATTCCCGATTAACCATTCTGAAAGCTTATCCAAGCATACTGGTTTGTATTTGTTCCTTTCTATTACATGACTGACACGTTATAGAGTCTCTTATCTAGTGTACAGTTTTGGTGACTAGTCTTTTAGAATTCATATCATGGTATAAGAAACATCAGAGAAAATCGTATAACGAATTTCATATTGCAATGAAAAGTTATGACTAAGCATTGAATATAAAACAACTCCAATTACATATTGCGAACAAATGTCTAGGAATACTTAATGCACTAATTACAAATAAGTCCGATTTCATGGGCGCAAAAATTGTTATATGTTGTACTAAAAGGAATACTATAAATTAATTTATTTCGGAATTATTCTATCTCCAATCCATAAAGAGGCAATGCAATATTGGATCATTACGTGTACGGAACAGAAAGACGAAGGCCAATTACTGGAGTCTTATTTCAAAAAAATAACTCGTTCCTGATTCTAAACAACGTAATTTAATGAAACACTAACATCAATGTTTATCAAATTAACTGAATTTGTAGAACCTTATCTAATGGATCCTGAAGCCAAGTTATGTTTTTAAGAAGGAAATTACCACGAAATGATGACATTCAAGCCTGTATCGACACTTAAGTTTCTGGGATATCCTTTTTGTAATATCCAACTTTACAGAACAGTTTGTGACCCTTACGTTTCAGGATTACACAGCGGGTCATGCTGATGACGTTCCATGTGAACCTTACTGCTGTATGTTTGGGGTTATTGTGTTAATAACGTAAAAAGTTTACGACGTACACGTAAAATCAATTAATTAGATTATTTATGATATAACGGAACTCACGTCCCGTGTATAACAGTCGGATGTAATTAACATCCCTCGAGGAACCGTTATACTGAGAATTCACATTGATTGGTACATGGGTCATGCGCTTGTGTGTCCCTTACAATGAGTAAAATACAGTAAAACTTTGATATAAAGCCAATACATTTTATACAATAAAACTTCGATATAAAGCCAAATAATTCTTTACATTAAAACTTGGACATCAAGCCAATAGGTTATAAAAGGGAAAATTCGATATTATGCCGATAGATGTTTATATACAGTAAAACTCAAATAAAATGCCAGTAAAATACACACTGTTAATCGTTGATATAATGTCAATACATTATACACAGTAAAACCTCGATATAATGTCAATAGTTGATATAATGAAAACTTCGATACAATGCCAATAGCTCATTAACAGTAAAACGTGGAAGCGACACAGGTGTTGTGTGGTTTGTTACTGATATCTTACAGGATAATAAGGGGTCAGAACGGCACATAAAGGGCCAAACCGATAGGCTGAGCCTTCTATGGATCGTGCCCGTCCTCTTTATCCATGATTAGGGTTAGGGATCAACTAATGATTTACTATTGACATATTTAGGGTTTCTAATGCGTTACCAAGCAAGCAAATTTCTGTCAGGGTTGTGACAAGCATATATAAACATGCATATAATATACTCCTGGTTTCATATTATTTGGTAAGTTGTTAGTGTTGTGGCTATAGACTGATATCCTTTGTAAGGAAAGGAATTTATTCAAAGCGTATTTTCCAATCCCCCCTCTGGAATAGATCCTATGTTATGATTCTGTTGGATCATTGAATAAAACCTATTAAAACCTAAAACACGCTACTTAAGTAGAATCTTGTTAGTAAATAACTCTTCTTAACGGATCTTAAAACAAACTTAAAGAAAGATAAGATAGAATTTATTTAAACATGACATGTGATCAAACAAATATCTGTCAGGTTGCCAGCTGACACTATACATTTACAAATCTTCATGTCTACCAAGCATCACATGTAGTTAGCATTGTGTACGGTGGTTTGGGAGCAAGATTGAAGGACCATCGTGTATTATTCTCTAGACGACCATATGGACGGCAAGTCAATCGATAAACTAACCCAGATTGATCAACATCAGACAAACGTTTGTGCAAACCATAAACAAGAGGGATGGTATTAGGTCTCGCTAAATGACCATAAAAATGATGGCACCATAAAATGCTCGGATGAGCACTACCTTTTACTACCTCCGTGTACAGGAGAGTGATTAAACTTGATCTATTGGTGGTTGAAAGGAACAATCGTGGAGTTTGTACAAATACGAAATTCAAGTCCAGAAATAAATCTTTCATTTCAAAAGTCAATATTTTATTACATGATAATTTGGGTGACCATATTGCTTTTATCAAACGCCAATGATCATTTGGTGACAGGAATCAATAACAGTTGTAATATTTACATAACACATTGCACGCAACAAATTTACTTCTGAGGGCTGATGATTTGAAGTTATAATACGGTGAGATCTATGTTACCTTGAAAGTATGTCAAGTTCGATCACATGGAACAACTTTGTACCACTATATTCCAGATGCCTACTTGTTAAATATCATTACGCTTAATATCTCAGTTTCGAAGAAGTTATTCGTAGCAAAAAAGTTGGCGAATGAACGACGGATGCTATACCATACTGTAAGTTCACTAGTGCTTCGTGTTGAGTGAACTAAAACGGTCACATTTCATTTATTTAGAATAAGCTTGGTACTTAGATTATTAAGCAATTCGAAAAAAATCTTGTCCTGTAAGCTGTTTTATCTGTGTTTTCGTTTATATATTTCTAGCATCATTGAAAATTACTTTCGGATTCAAAGGGTGAAGCTCTCGAAAAAACTTCTCTACACTTGAACATTATCTCATAACAGAATAAAAAAACCTGCACGTGCCACTTTTTGGATCGCAAAAGTCGACAAGCAACATAATCCTGCATACTTGCAATATCAGATCAAGGTTTTGATCGAAGATAAGGGTCTTAATAGCAAAGTGTTTTAAAGACGTCTGACATTCTGCTACCACTAGCCCTCCACGATTTGGTCGTTGGTTTGACACCAACGTGGAGAAGTCACCAGGGTCGTAGCTTTTCTACACCACCAAAAGCTGGCACGTCCTTTATTAACCCTAGCTGTTGATAGAACGTAAAACAAAAACAAACAAAAGAAAATAATCGAAGACAAAAGTTAATCGCTCGGAAGCGTAACGGTAAAATAGACGGATTTGAGTCTTGACTTTTGATAATCTTTAAGCACCATCACCAATGTACAACCGAATTCGGATTGGTCTGATTTTGATACCTGGAACCAAACAAATGCTTTTTGTCACAAGCTTTCTATTTTATCATGAGAAAATACAAGAAAAAGAAGAATATATGTTTTTCGAAAGCGTACCCTTGAACTTCAATTATTCGGTTATTGTTAGTTTATTTCACGCATGTTGTGAATCCTTTTTGCTGGAGGGAACTGGGGAAAAACATTGTAATGTAGAAGGTACGAATGCTGCGAATTCTTATGTTCCCGCAGACATCTAATGATATAGACGTCATCTATCAGGGTCAGTCAGAGTCACTGGAGCGCTTGACTCAATTGTAATGGGGAAGTTTAAATGTCGGATTATTACAAATAACAGCCAGTTTTGATTACTCTAAAAATGAAGCGTGAAAGTAGGGACGTGTATGTGTCCCCCGCTGATATTATCAGACATAACTATATTGCCTGAAGAAAAAATTATCCATAAGGTGTATTTTTGGGTGATACAGAGTGCTTACAAAAACAAGCGTAATCGTTAGGATTAGTTGTTATTGATCCCAGCTGAACTCTCTGATTGGTCGATAGTTTCCTCGGGCTAGCTAGAATATTTTTAGACTGATTTTCGCCAAACTTTGCCACAAGGGCGATGCAAGCTTTTGTAGTTTATGTAGCATATGATATTTATAGATATGGACACACAGATCATATAAATATTACAAGGAGGAACGGGGAGTTAAACGACCATTTACATATAGGAGGAGTTTTACGAATCACAATGATGTTACCTTAGATACTAATTATTTGACCTCAATTTTATCTACAAACAACTCGTAGTTTTATAAGTCTCTGGAACTGAGGAAAAAAGTCGAATACTCATTTTGAAGCTGTCTTTATTTTGTGCGTATTAATGTTCATTAGAAATATAAGCTATCACCTTGTGACTTTTCTACATGTACATGTCTGTGTATTTATTTCACTGTGTTTCAATGTTTCGCCATCAAACTACTTTTTAGTTATAACGATATGGTTTTTTTTCCATTCACCAGGACTAAAACCTATGTAGTATATTTTAGGTTTTATATTTAATTCATTTCTTGCCCTAACCAAATATATTCGATTCCATGAAGTGTTACTAATACTTGAATTTATTGCACTTATATGTTTCATGTTATAGCTTTGCAAAGACACGTGATTTGGTTCCACGTGGTTTGGGTTATATGCAGTAGAGAAAAACGCATCTTCGAAATCAAAGGGTTCCATTATCTGCAAACAATAAATGAATCGAGAGAACGGAGCCGTGTGAATATCAAGAAAGAAGACCCTATCCTTAAACTAAATATAGATTTATATCATATCTGAGTTTAAAATATCAAAACAATATTTAGCACCGTCATGGAATACATTTTCATATGCATCGTTCAATGTTGACGGGCGCATTAAGAACTGATTTTGCGATAAACATGACGTTCCTATTCTGATGAAAATATGTGATACCGAACGTGATATTCAATGTTGACGTACAGTGTAAATGTTTTGAGTATTGTATGACAAAATGCACGTAAATTGTTCTGAGATTTATATGAGATACTGTTCCTTATATTCAATGTTGTAAATGCTCTGAGTATAATATGAGATATTGTTCCTGATATTCAATGTTGTAAATGCTCTGAGTATAATATGAGATATTGTTCCTGATATTCAATGTTGACGTAAATGTTCTAAGTAAAATATGACAAAATGCACGTGATATTCAATGTTGACGTTAATTGTTCTGAGTATAATGAGATACTGTTCCTGATATTCAATGTTGACGAAAACATAACGAATGAAATATGAGACACAGTGTCCAACTCTAATAATTAACACTGTGGCCAGTATTGGTCCTTGTCTGGTGTTGCCAGAACCAACTAATCACCAATATCCCCTAGGTTCACACATATTGCCTGCTCCATCTCAATTTGTCAAGTCCTTTATTTTCTGGATACTAACTGACCATATGGTTCGCATATACAAGTGTTACTCTACAGTTTGTGTGTAGGAGCGGAAAATCAATGGTGGTTTCCACGTCCTTATCTCCTATGTTTAGATAGGGTCTGACTGTAATCATCCCTGGCCGTACCGAAGTGTGTAGATGTCGAATTGAGTTTACGTCCGAGGTATTATGCCATGGCAATCAGTAAACCATGGACTGGGTTTCCGGTCTATAGTTTCCGTGTGCATGTGATACAAGTTTCTCGCAACTCAGACATAGATATCCAACGTTATACCCAATGCTTTTCTCACTGCGATGTATTAGTCCGCGTGTTAACTGTTTGAAATAAACGATCTGCATTATAAAAATTCTGTTTTGTTGTTGCATTATAGTTTTTTTGTCGTTAGATATTTGATGTTGTAGATAAATTTATTCTATACTGTGAAATACGTTGTTATCTATCTAAGAACGGACTTCGTTTTTACGCGGAAGCATTCAAATGTAGCTTCAGTATTGAAAAGGTCATTATCATTTGAGGCCCCAGACGGGATACTTGTAGTTTTAGCTAAGTTGACTTTTTTTGTAGAACTAAATGGTGCGAGAAAAAAAATCAATAACCAATAACTGGGTTATCTCAGTCTCGGTCTATGATTTTCAGTTACAGGTAACAGATTTTATTAAACTTGACAACTATAAAAAGAGCTACCAAAGAAAAATTAACAAAAATTATTTGCAAATATTTGGATTGAAATGAATTTTTTTTTGGAAAAATCTATGAACGAATCTTTAAGGGTTAGGGTTAGAAAAAGGTGATCGTGCTATTTCAAGTGTTTTTTTTACAACCTGACACAAATGTAACTTCTGAACATTTACCATATATATATATATATATATGTATCTGGTGTAAATCAGATTTTACCTGGTATACAAGAGGCCCAATGGGCCTGCATCGCTCACCTGGTATTAATCTCACACTTGTAACCAAAAAGATTACCTTAGATAAAGCTACAAGCGTTATATCGGTATTAATGACTGTAAGTCATTCAAAATCACCTGTTGAAAAATTTTGAATCATTTGATACATGTGACATTGATTTTCGAACAGGTCATTACGTTGAACAAACTCTGAAGCCTCTGTACCATAGGCCTTTTGGTTATTGAAAAGAAGTTGTTTGAATACTTTTAAGACATTTGACCCCTGTGACTTTGAAAGTTGGCCAAGGTCATTCATTTGAACAAACTTGGTAGCCCTTCATCCTAGCACGCTACAGGCCCAATATCAATACCCCGGGCCTTTTGCTTATTGAGAAGAAGTCGATCGAATGGAAAAGTTGACGCCGGACGGACGCACGCACGGCAGCACGGACGCATGGACGACGGACGGGTGAGCTAATAAACCATAATTACACACTTGATTATATTGCATTAATCCAATCATTTTATTTCCCTACCAACTGTATAATCACTTCGACTTATGTATTTTCCCTTTTTTCATTTTATTTATTTATTCATTTTTGATAGGTTTAGTCAATAAATTCTGGACTGACAAAACCGAAACTAAAAAACTAATGTTAAAGTGCGTTTATATTGTGGCATATTAAATGCATTAATATTGTAACTACAGTATTTTTAAGTCCGGGTTAATATGAAAAAAATAGTCTGAACACTTTGAGATAAACACAAGAGTAACAAACATTAACTTTTAAGGGAATATGAAACATTTCGTCTATTTGTCAACCGAGTATTATTAACATTTTTGGTGGAAAGCAGGGGTTCCTTTTGTTGTGAATTAACGCTAGCTCGCGTCAGTTTTTCGTAAAAGAGGAAAGAAAGATGGCTTTAAAAGACATTCCGATAACATTTTTAATTACATCTATAGAAATCACATTTACATAATTTAAGGACCAATGTGTACCAAAAAGCCCATTTTATTTGCTGCAAAAATATGTAAAAATATTGAACAGTTAATGAAAATAAAGGACCAAGATAAGTCAAACGGTTTTCACTCACCATTCATGACTGGTCGCAATACCTTCGGTGTACACCTATAGACACAGTCACCCGTGTGCTGTTCACAAAACCAGACCTTAGGGAGATGGCTCTGTAGCCTTGCCGGGACAAAAGTAATTGATACTGTCAATGTCCCAGATGAAACCAACATACACAAATTGCACTGAATCTCGGCCTTTAAACATTATTCTTTTGACAAAATATAGCATATGAAACGACATTCTTGATTAGCAATATTGATAGCAAAACATCGTGTTTGTAGATCATGCCAGTCCATATTTTAAAATTGCCTTACAATACACAACATTTGGCTCGCCAAGCTGTTATGGCCCGAAGAAAGATTGTTGGAAAATAGAAGACATCAATGCAAACAGACATACTAGGAAATGAGTCTTTATGTGAAACGGATCAGAGTTCAGACCGCCATATTCCCTGGTTCAATTTATTGTAACCCAAAGTGAATGTAATTCTAAGAAAACCCTACCTATTCGCTATTAATGGCGGCACCGAAATAACGGATACAAGTCCTCCGAAACCTTCGTGGCACGTGGGTTTTTTGCATTAACATCAGATTCATTCTGGAGAAGAACAGGGAAAAAAGGAACCAGAACAGCGGCTCTTTATCGTCTATGAATGTATTACAATATAGTTACACACATAACTGTAGTCACTATCTCGCTGATAAATAACAATAGACGGTAGTCGTTTGTACTAGTGTTTATGATAACACAGTTCATTTACTGTCGTAAGGCGCAACCAAAGCTTTTAACTTTCAAACGACAGTGTGTAAGCATTATTTTGAACAAAATAGAACATCATTAGAAATACATAAATCAAATAGAAGATTATATCCACGAATGAAGACAGTCATATGCCAATTATACAGGGACAATAAACGTTGAACATGAGCTTTTTTGTTCTCGACACGCATGCGTACTGTAGGAAACAAGAAAGGTGACATAGAGGAAATATTATCAGCGTTTTCTTAAGTAAATTGATGAGATGAAGATTCTCGGGGGTGTACGCGTGAAGAAAAACGTCTCCTGTCCCGTCTGTTGTCTGTATTAGTTTAAAGGGCGCATTGTTAGCCTAGAACAGATGTTTTGCGCAATCTGTGTATTCTTTAACGCGATTACTTTGGATGTTGCATGCATTGTACAACTAAACAGTTGGTTTTTGTCTTAACCTGTCCTCATAATTTAGGTTAAATGTTCGCATTGTCCAATTTCATTGTCTTTTGGGTTTGTTTTTTAATTTGTTATTGTTGTACAGCTAAATAATGTTTTATGTGTCGCAGTGTACAACTTAATAGTTTCATTATGTTTAAAGCGACAATAATGTTAAATATCACTATAAGAAAACGATATAAAACGTTATATTTTCCAACAGTATGTAATAAAACTAACACTTTCTGTTAATTACTAAAATTAAAAGTGACTGCAACCATTATTGATCGATGTCTAAAAAATAAAGAATATAAACAGTGCGGTCTTGATCTAATTCATATATTACCACTTGTAACCCTGATGCTGCGCATGACATCGCACGACAAGGCCCCTACAAACATTATCAAAACAAGTTACTAAGCTTTACTGTGAAAACTGATATATTATAACACTAAAGAATCATTTACTACAAGCAAAACCTAACAGAAAGGCGTAAAAGTAAGTATCCTACCAAAGACATGTGCGTGTCTTCTTTACGACGGATGTAAATGACCTTGTCACGTGACGAACCTTGTGAGCTATTCGGCTTTCTCCGTAATAAACCGAGCATGATCGTGTTTACAAACTGCAGTCAAGGTAAACAATGTTTCAATCCCGAATATATGTACAAAAGCAAATAAATCTAAGGTAATAGTCGCTTTAATCTACTCTTGTTGTTCAGCTA
>JAULCA010293133.1:0-12925 GCA_032360845.1 Crassadoma gigantea
CAGCATCCTACTTCAGGATCAAACAGCACGAGTAACCTGACCAGCTGTAAAGTGTGTCTTGGTCTAGGAGAGGTCCGGTACAATGTTCTATTTTCAGTAATGAGGTGGACGTAAGTGTTTGTAATGCTTTTACTGTTTTTTCTTCACTTATAATTATCAAAACAATACCGTAATAGATAACAGGAGTTATTATTTGCGTTAGGTATGCATGAAAGTGATCGGATATAAAGAGCTGTGATATAGGAACTCAATAAAGTAGCAGTAAGTTTTGTTTACAACATTTAAGTATGCCATCAAATCTACCAAACAGTTTTCAATAATAAATGGATATATTCACGTAAGTTATAATTGTGAAACAAACAACAGTAATTCACAAAATATTACGAATATCATAAAGACTGTCCTTTCATGAAACTAATAACAATATCTTCCATTAAAAGGGCAGCCATCATCATTCTACCCTCAGGCTTTATGATCGATAGAATAGGTAACAGCCGTAAGTATATCTAGTATATTGTAAATAGCTGTATTCGGTTTTAAAAGTGTACGAGATAGTTTCGTAAACTAACAGATTGGGCTCAGAAACTAAAATAGATTTATTTCCACATATGTGTGTCACCTACATGTCTTTGTTATATCCAATTAAGCGTATGGAAATATATTTTAGTAATTTGGACCAAATATTTAATATTTCTGAAACGAAACTTTGCATTGATTGAAAAGCTTTCTTCATATGTAAGTCTACGTACTGTTGCCCTCTTCTTCGCAGCGATTCTATGATAATGGTCGTCCCATAGGGCAGTGACTTACAATTAAGATTAGCACCTTCTAGGAATTGTTGCTATTTTACTAAATATTACAGTTGAAAAGTGATTTATTTTTGTTTGATATATCTTTGCCAATTTGACAAATCTGTCGTTTATTGTGAGAAGACGGTGTTTGGAATATATCTGTATATGTGTGCAGCTATTGTCCAGGCTTCAGCAAGGGGCAATTGCTAAATATTACCGTGTCTTCAACATCAAATCTAAAGATCTTTGAATAATGAACTTAACATACAATTGTTCATCATAACTAGACATTGCGTTTCAGTTTCGTATCGTTAATACTAAGGACAAACGAAACGAGCAAACACATGACATTGACAAAGAATTGAGAGTTCGAAAAATGCTTCATGGAAAGAATTTGTCGGGGGATATACATTGATATGCTTTGCTTCTCAGTGCTTGATTATTCTAGGTTCTGCAATTTTCCTAAGCCTAATGCCGTTGCTTGGGTCAATCCTTTTCGCCACTGGAGCTATGACACATGGTCCGACCTATGTACCCATGTACGTATTGATGGTTACTGGGCGAGGCATACTGGCCATTGGGATGGGTCACTTAGAGGTATGTTCGTACCGAGTGCGCGCAAAATCTATATTTGAACTGTTTGCTAAATTTTGATGAAATATATTACTATCTAAAATTGTCATTTAAAGCATTTTCTACAACAACATGACATTTTATCAACTTAAACTTTAGAATGAATACATTGACACGGTAATACAGAACATAACACATTTTAATATGTTTGGTTCATGCCGCTTATAGTAATGTTATAGTTGACATCAAATACACGATTTAACGATATGCTTTTCTGTTTTTAAATGCATGCGACCCTTTCTTTAGTACTTCAGGCCAGAGTGGTTGCCCATTGTTTCCCAGAAGCAACTCTTGTACCCGTGGCGTTTGGTACAATCGGACTTGTGGGAGAAAGTTTAGGTTATTTTATAACACCTAACATAGCGGCAGCAGTAGGGTTTCGTGTCTCTATATGGTTAGGTAGGTACAAAAGAACTTAATCATACAATTAACAAATCATATTGATTAAATCTTCTACAACTCAAAAGATGCATAGTTTGTGCATGCCATCATCCCAGTGATATATTTGAACTTATGGTTGACACTGATTGGGTCATAATGAAATATATTAGTAAAGTTGTGAAGGTATCCATGTTATGATTGTCAAACGAGAGACGAAATTAGGTAACTGATAATGTGATGCAGCAACGCTCACATTCCCGAAGCATCTGCGTTTTCTCTCTCGAATTTGCTTGGGGTTTGTGATGTCATATTTCATTGAAACAAATTGTTGACATTTTTCTATAGGAGCAGTTGCCTGTGGATTCAGTTTTATGTGTGCGGTTGGTCTCGTATTACTTCTTCAAAAGCAGAAACCATTAGAAGCAGATGATTACGAAAAAAACAAAATTCCAGTGAGTTGCATTTCTGCATTTCTAACATATTCGCCTGGCGCTATTCTATAATAGAAAAAAACACTGATAATTTTTTTTCTTTTGGGTAATTGAAAAATCCAAGATTAATAACTTCCGTTTTGTGTTTTAGACACTAAAAAACATGCCGAAGAAATTTTGGCTGTTTATATGGACAATGGGATTAATCCAAGTTCCTTGGATCTGCAAGCAAACCAATTTACCGTAAGAATATTGCTATCCGTATTTTCCCTTAATTGATTTTCTCTTTCATTTGTTGTAATACTAGCATGTCAAACAATCGTCAGTATTCTTTGGTGTTTTAGCAGAGCGGAACTGCCGTCATAGAGTTTTATCCTATTGTTGTAGAGACTTTTTGGAGTTACGGTATGGTTTTACAGCAACAGAGGCAGGATATATCGCAGGCATCCCTACTTTCATTATGTTGTCGACTCCCGTCGTATGTATATTTCTGGTAAGTGTTTCTAGCGTCATCCTTGTACTTCCAAGTAACCAAGATGCAACAAAGATGCACCGAAACATCCATTTTCTACTGTCGCTTCAATCTTTGGTTTTGCAATTGAGCCCTGTGAATGACATCTGTACATACATGTACTGGCAAACAGTTGAAATAAATTGATAGCTATATTGTAAGAAATTTGTTTAACAGAAGTGCATTGACTGTCATGGAGTCGTTCTCACGGCCGCCATCATATGGATGACGTCCTTGTATGTTTTATTGGGATTCTGTCCTACCATTCACCCACTAATCCTGGCCGTAGCAGATGGAATAGCTTCAACTATATATTCGGTGAGTTTGTATATCGGTGTATGGTGAAGGTGGGGGTGTAAAAATTAGGGATGGTTTTCTATTCTGTTACTAAGTCTATTAAGTATATTGCATGACTCTGTTGAATGTTTTAGATCATAATGTGGCAGCTCCTAGTTGCTATCAGTCCCGCCGCCTTTGTTGGGACTCTCGGAGGTATCTTTTTTTTAGTAAGACACCTAACAGCAGCGTTCACGTTACTTGCCGCCGGATATATACTGCAGAAACCTGAAAAGTACGTATCAAGTAACTTTATTAGATTTAATATGTTCATATAGTAAGGACACATGTTCGTGATTTAACAACATTTCAACAACATGATAAAAATGTAAGTGTCGACAAACACCTATTCATTTTCTGGTGACATTAAGGGCAAAACTGTTGTTTGGATTTCTTGATTCAGCCTTTGTGCAAATAAGTGGTTCGTACGGTGAAGTAAAACCAACTGTATGATCAACATTTGTTCACACATATCATATACTGTTAAGTGTTTTTTTTGAAAACGATTACTTATATATCCTTTTCACAGGACTGATTTGAATAGTGCTCTGAACTCTTACAAGCATTTCTTCTTGATGTTGATATTGATGGCATCATCCAGCGTGATCTTGGTAGTGTTGATGAATGTTCTTGATTTCCGAGAGGTAAGTTTGCATATATGTTATCATTGGATTCTACAGTAAGCAAATGTTGTCTCTTATCTAAGTAAGATATATATTATTCATATTTCAATTTAAATCTTAAAAAGTATTTTGATGGTTTTATACTCTTTTAGGCCTGTGCTTTCAACTCAAGGATAGGCAGATGGAGGAAATCCAATATTGAATCAACAGAACTTTTGTCTGGGATTCAATTACCGACCACGTATACAGAAACAATGGACCACACTTCAAAATGACCATTTGAAGAAGAAGTGAACTATTTTAATAAACATGTTTAAGAAATTGTTGTAAAATAAACAAAGTTTATGCATTGAGAGAACAGGTCAGTGTTTTATTCTATGTGCCACTATCTACATTGATAGACAGGGATTATGAAAACTGTATTGTATTACCTGTAACATTATCTGTGTGGCCAAGAATATACACGTTATTGTTGTATTATATGTAATACATTATGTATTGATATGAATGGATATAAAGGTTATGGTTATATTACAATTATAATTTTATAAAATTTCATGTTTTTTATGGATTTATGTGAAGCGAAAAGTAAACAGTTGCTTTATTTTCTCTATCAATAAATCGGTTACATATCAACAAAATAACAAATAAAACATTTATGTTACATTTGCATAAATATGTTAAGATATGAAAACATCTGATTTCTTTTCTTTAAACATGAAAAAATCACTGATATACAAGTATCAACTTGGGACACATGGAAAAGTGTCAGGAAAACATGACCATGTGATACGGACATTTCCTAGCTCACCGCCGACACTTGAAATGTCGATCAGGGTTGAATCTAAGATAATTCAGGTCCCTATCGAGAGAGTTGGGGAAGTGGTGATCGTTAATGATCGTTTTAGAAAAAGCAGACCTCTGTCTCCCACAAAGAATGATTTTTTATTATAATAAGATCATGTTAGCGACCCTACAACTTGTCTTTAGACTGCATCAACTTGCATCTTTGGGAAAGTTGTGTTGTAAATTTGACCTAAGTAATCTACACCTGTAACAAAAGTCATTATATTCGCACTTATTTCTTTTATACCAATTAACGTCGACATGTAACCACCACAAAAGACATATGATCATTTATAAGAGTACATGTACGAATACAACAGACAACATAGACTTATACCTTTTTATCACCAACGAAAACGATTATAGGACAACATAAACCTTAGGTACAGACAAACAACAGTCAGCGAAAACTGTCACCTATGGAATCTAACGCTTGTCTAGTTCACATGTACCCGTATCTACTCACGCAATTAGCCACGCGTGTAAAGGTGAGTTTATATAAACATTTGTATCCGTTCTATTCACTGCACGACGACAATAGTGCTATGAGCAGCGTTGCGCAGTGCTGAGTACATATAATGTACATGTACATAGTATTTATCTATTTAACTTTGACCTAACTCTTCTTTTCTGACTGAATCATTATATATAGGATACGTGAATAAGCACTTCAAATGCACACGATATTTATTACAGTTTTATTCAAACTGAGGCACACCAAATAATGCAGTTATAACAAAGTTAACATATTCAGAGCTTGATATGAACATCATAACATGTACCTATTTGTAAAAGTTATTCTAATTTTTTTCCAGAAATACAAGTAAATTATGATGTAATTGAACATTTTTTAATCGATTTCTAGAAAAATATTACTTATCTTGCATATTGTAAATTCCATGATTTCAGAAAGACTAGTCTTAAAACAGGAAATTAAGTCTTGAATTTTCTTATCTATTTGAGTATGCATCAACTGGATGTAAATTGCAATTTTTTTTTATATTTTTATAAAGGATATACTAATACAGCATTCTAGATTTTACCTATGTAGATAGTGCAAGTAGTTCTGATTTACCTCTTGTAATTGCTTATATTTGACATCAATCTTGAATCCTCATTCTTACACTCAATAGAGCATTTTCTTTTCTTTTTGGATTTTAACATTAAGTTGTTTTTTAAATCAATATAGATTGTATACCTAAACACTTGTATGACATCAACAATCAGTGCCCACAACAATTTTGATACAAAATTAAATATTGAAACAAGCTGAATGTTACCATATATTTCACATACAGGTGAAAATGTGATATTTTAAGAAACACAAGAGGGAGAAAAGTTAAAAAGAGGAAAAATAAAAGTCATCTGATGTATGAGACAAGGGTAAGTCAGAATAAAATACAAAGCTATTGATTCAAGATAATTGCAACACTTTCATCTTTTTTTCCTAGTTAAAAAACACACATGCACATCTATAGTGTACTTTACTAGGGACATCACCGATAAATTATGTATTTTTGAAGACTGTATGTAAGATACATAATTTGAAGGAATTTTCAACTCATGTGTTTAAAGTTCAATAAAAACATCTTTTTATCATTTAACTCATGGAAAATATTTGAAATGCTTTTGATAATAAAATATTGCTTTCCTATACCATTAATATATGAATTGTCTGTGTTTCTGCAGTCCTACTACTTGATATATTTATATTGAATTAAAAAAAACATGATAAGTTAATAAGTCCTACCACTAAATTAATATGATAAGACAAGATATGGTCATAAAGCCTTAACTGCAATAATCCAGTCTTGTAACAAATCTCTTAAGGATATGAGTATTGAGGATTAATTATTATTCAAGATTAAGACAAGTAGGATTAATAGTTATGATGTTTAATACATGTAGATGAAATCCTGTGGTTAATTTTTCTTTTGTGTATATAGACCTATATGATATTGATATTTCTTATTCCGAGCCTCGCGGTGGCCAAGTGGTTAAGGCATCTGACATTCTGCTACCACTAGCCCTCCACCACTGGGTCGCGGATTCGAGGCCTACGTGGGGCAGTCGCCAGGTACTGGCCGTAGGTTGGTGGTTTTTCTCCTGGAACTCCGGCTTTCCTCCACCACCAAAACCAGGCACGTCCTTAAATGATCATAGCTGTTAATAGGACGTTAAACTCAAATAAACCAAACCAAAATCGTAGTATAATGCCATGCTACTATTGATCATCTATCATTTCTGTGTAAAATTCCAAATAAAAATGGAAAAAAAATATACGTTTACTGTCACAATGATACATCTGGACCTGATTTGAAGATCTGGTAGATTGAAATACTTAAAATTTCAATTATTAATGTACCCTAGCAAGGCCTTTACCAGAAAAGCCAATAAAATTGCTGTCTTATTATTGAAAGAAACACATCCCTCTTTGATGCTTATTTGAAAGGCCTACTGCGGGTTTTTTTTTATGATTGGAGTAGGTCTATTCCATTTCAATCTATTGGGATGCATTTGTGTTCTACAAAAATAGAACCCCACACTTTCCTTGAAGAGTTGGGCTTGGAATGAGGTTGAAAAGATTTTACTTGGGGGAGAGAAGACATTACAAGCACAGTGTTGCATAGATGTGCACACTACAGCAAACAAGGATATGATCAATCAAAGGCACTTGACAACTATAAATTGTCTAAACAATGTTAAGAGTTAAAGTGAAAAGCACACATTAACATTGAATTTCCCCACTCTTAATTGAAATGCCGTTGGCAGGACCTTGGATTGATCAGAGGCATTCGTTACAAATGTCTGAAATAAATATATGCTAACCAATATGGGTCATAGCACACAGAAACATACAAATGAATGTGTGTTTCAGACATTTGTAAAGAACCCCTGTGCCACTGTGGTTGGTGCAGTCCGAGCACAACTAACTAGTAAGGATTACAATTAGTCAAAGTGAAACGATATTTTTGCCTTGTAGGTCTACTCAAGGTATTTCGGTCTCTTCGCGACAATGATGAATTCATAGAAATTTACGGATCGAAAATAAAAATCAGCATCATGTTACAAGTTACAGCAACGTTAAAATGTCTGCTCTCTCACTTCTATCGACTACCTAGAACAAGAGACTGTTCTAGGGATAATTACAGGGAATTAATTTTCGGATTTCTATACTTCTGCAATCAACTCTAGCATGCACCGCGTTTTTGTTTTCTGTAGTGTAAACCATAATTAAAAACAAAAAGATCTGAAAAAAACCCCAGTAAAGTGAGATCTGCCAAGAGAAGTTCCGTTGTACATGTAATGAAAATCAGGGGATGTCGATGTCACTGTAGGAGATCGTTCTCTAGTGTTTTGTCACAAGCAGCGGACATGAATCTTCAATACAGATGAACTGAAAAATAATTTGGAGATGTAGAACAATTCACATACCCAGGTGCAACAATTAGCCAACGAGAGGAACCAATGAGGAGATACGAAGACGACTAGGACTCGCAGTGATTGCCTACCATAAGCTAAATCCGATATGAAACAGCAGTCAAATCGGTAGAAAAACCCAGATGAAACGTCTTCGATCCAACGTACGCGTACTACCAATAGTTTAGTTTAAACATATTTATTGCCAAAATATAGACAAGGGATTAGTCACAAGTTATAACAACTTATCAACGCCTTCTCCCAATATACATTTTATATGACATAACAATAATGACAATACATATACAAATGTTGTTACATTTTGAACTCAAAATCTCTTGGTGGATTTTATATAGTTTTGCACAGATCTAAAAATGTTTGAGTTAAGGTCAACGGGAAATTGGGAATTGCCAAACAAAAGAATTTCAAAATTTAACCAGTACTACTATATGGGAGTGAAACATGGAAGATGACGAAAGGCGACGAAAATATCTTGGACACCTTCATTCGCAAATGCATATGAAACATAATTAAAGTCTATTGGCCAGACTAAAAAGATTACGAATATTGAAGCAAAAGAAAAACAAAAGAAGGAAAATGGGCGCGACTTGAAAAGATCAGCACAACTATAAAGGAAAGACGATGGCATCAGATATGGCATGCCCTGAGAATGGAAAACAATAGGAATGTCAGGATCGCACTCGGCTGGCCCCTGAAGGGAAGAGGAAAAAAGGAAGGCCAATGGAAACATGGAGGAGAACTGTCAAAAAAGAAAGACAACAACTAGGTTTTAACTAATGGGCAGAGGCAACCGTAGATGCACAAGATAGGACAATATGGAGAGGACTTGTTCATGGCCCCATTATCCACAGGGAGATAGGGAACCAAGTCAAGTAAGTCACGTCAGCAGTCAGAATATCTCTTTGAAGTCAAGTGATATTCGGAGCAAGCGCATGGATACTGTATCGCCTTTAATTTGACATATAGACACCACAGATTTTGGAGTACGAATGCTATAATAAAAAAAAAGTGAAAATTCATTAACGAAATATCGAAATCGTCAACAGAGTAGGAAGCCGTCCCTGTTGGTGATGTAAGATTTGATAAACAGTTTCTTGTTCGTTATATAACCCAATAGTACAGAAAGACTTCGCAATATTTGTATTAGCAGTCTTGGCAGGCTCCTTCATAATCTAGCCTCATTTTAAAACAATAGTGTCCTTATCTCGAAACACACATCGAAACAATGGAAATGATTCAACGTCGAGCAACAAAACATGTATCTGACTTTAAAAATTACCATATACGGAGCGATTGGACAAATAAGAAATGCCAACACTGGTATATAGAAAATATCGTTGTAACATGAAAAAGGTCTACAAAATAGGGTGAAGGAAATATGACTGTGAAGTGCCAGACGTTTTTAAAATCAAGGACAGTTCATCTACACAGGGGCCCAACTCTAAAACTTAAAAATCACATTCAAGATTAGATATGAGAAAATGTTCGTTTACAGGGAGAACCGTTGCTTAATTGGACAATTTTCCGTCAAATGTCATATAAACTCAAGCACAGATAATCAATTTGAACATAATTTTGATAAATACTTGCAAAACCAAGCACACTGGTTTTAAAGAATAAATCGAACATTTAACGTCATAACGTTATTGTTTTATTTTATTTCAGAACTGAATGTCAAAGGACTGTAAATTTCGAATTTTGTCAGAATAAAATGCATCCTATATGGTCCAGCAGTTGCCAAGTGCCTTAATTTTGTCACGTTCGATCGTGGAAATAAATCCCAAAGCTTGGAGAAATAAACTTTATTGCCTGTCGTGTTGTTTCTTCTTTTCGCTAGCAGAGAGAATTAAACTACTGAGACGGTTACAATTAATACTAATCCAGTATAACACTTTATCAAGTATAGAACTATATCGCCAAGAATTTAGTGGTGTATTACCTTACACGAAAACACTTTAATAGTTACCTCCCTTTACTTGGCAACGGTAAAAACAATCAAATATAATCACGCACCTGTAATTACATGAAATCAATATACGGTCTTTTTACCCGGGGTAACCGTAAAATAACTGCACACGCATAATAAAACGCACGCTTTTATATAACACCTTGAGCTATTTGTAACTACCAATTGGAAAATATTGATTTTTACGACGATTGACGGTGTTCGGTACCAACACAAGTCAACAGATCAGGTGAAGCATGCTGCAGGGTACTGTTCGCTTTCGTATTGGGGTGTATAACGTACAACACGGGTGTAGCTAGTGTACATACAGATTGGCCTTTAGCCAGGTAACGGTACTTGAGTGAATCTGGTCAAATTATGGTACACAGTAGACACATGTGAAAGACCGAGACTGCAAATGGACGTGTGGAAGTTGAAAATGATTCCCCGGAAAGAATTACGATGACAGATCTATATAGCTAAGACGTATTATTACTCTCTGTATATAGTAACTATAGCGGCGCCTAATGGATTATTTACAAATGGACACAGAACACAGGTAATGTTATAACATCGGTATATCGTTTTATTATGAGTTATAATGGACGTACAATGTAGGCTTTAAGCCTCTAAATCAATACCAAAAATAGAAAAAAAATGTTGTTGAAGTGATTTACAAAGGAAAAAGTATATATACTTGTACTCTATTCAGACTGGTACATGTATCTTGGGGCACAAGTATATACATACATGTCTATTGCAAATATTAATAACCGGTCTCCTCGGCGCAATATGTAAAAAACATTTTGTCAGATTAGCTTAATGTTATCAAGGTTAATTCATGTCTAGTGCTAGCACTGTGCATGCACTAGTGTCCTAAATAGTGACCTGTATAACAACTAGAAACTCTACTTTATTCAGACTGGTATCCTACATAGAGTAAAGCACTAGAAACTAAGCTGTTTCAGACTGGTACAGTGTATATTCTACAAAGAGTAAAATTAACACTATATAGCTAGAAACTATAATGTATTCAGACTGGTATCCTATAAAAACTAAAGCACTAGAAATTGTATTGTATTCAAAATGGGATCATACATGTAAATAGAATATAGCACTATAAGGTGTACTTTGTTCAGACTGGTATCCTATAAAGCGTATAGTACTAGAAACTATACTGTAAATTGCCTCGAAACTGTACTGTAAATTGTCTGTTCAGACTGGTATCCTAAAAAGAGTAATAATTTCCACTAGAAACTTCACTGTAAATTGTCTGTAATCAGACTGGTATCCTAAATAGAATAATAATTACCACTGAAAACTGTACTGTAAATTGTCTGTATTCAGACTGGTATCATAAATAGAATAATAATTTCCACTAGAAACTTCACTGTAAATTGTCTGTAATCAGGCTGGTATCCTAAATAGAATAATAATTACCACTGAAAACTGTACTGAAAATTGTCTGTATTCAGACTGGTATCATAAATAGAATAATAATTACCACTAAAAGCTGTACTGTAAATTGTCTGTAATCAGGCTGGCCTCCTAAATGGGATTTTTTATTTTTACTTTTTTTTCAGACTGGTAAAGAGTATAGCATAAGAAACTGTACTGTATTCAGATTCGAATACATGATATGGTATAAGATACTAGATTGTACTGCTATTAGAAACATTTATTATATAAAGTTACAGATACAAGTATTTCTATTAATATAATTAATGTCTAATCCCTGAGTTTTACAGGTTATGTATGTTGATGCTGGGTATCACAGGTCTTGACAGAGTCTATATTGTCAGCGAATTAACTTATTAAAAGTATTTAGCTGATTCAGTTGGAGTGTTTATCTAGGATATCAGGGTTTGAACTTCTAAGTCTATATGAATCCTTGTCATTATTTTTAATTCTTGTACACTCTGTAATTGAAAGTAGGTAATATACCTATATATCCAGATCTAGCTTATATATATATAAAATCATCAAAATATGCTGACATCCCCAAAAACAAGTGTAGTCAATTAAGTAATGTCAACTTCTTGATACATGTATACAGTAAATATAATTCAGGTTGTCCTCAGTGTTTTTATCCAATTTGACTGCAAAAGCTTTTACTTCCAAAGGTTAACTTTCTGTTCTCCAATTCAGAGTTTCACAATTCATTTATACATGTATTTAAACAGTCAGGAAAAATTTTGTAACAATGCATGGTGGCCTAAACGTTTGTACTATGTTCGGATCAGTCTATTGATGTTTTAGTTTAGGATAATAACCCGTTGCTAATTATATGCTTTTGAAGTATAATATATGACATACTTGTATCTGAAATATCATCCTATAGTTATATTAGGTATCTGTAACCTGGGACGAGCCTCAGTCAAGAATTCAGGAAATAGAAACAGGAAAAACAAGAACAAAGGAATATATATAAAATTAGATAAATAGACTACAAGTATTCACACTCAATAACACTCTCAATACAATATATATATTTCCTACATTGATATTTATAAATAACTACAGTCTCTTAACATTTGGGTCCGTCAGCACGATAATCCAGTTTCCAAGTACATGCAGTTGACTATCAGTGTGCACAGCATCTCTGTATATGCTACAACATAGGGTTCCACAAACCTGACTATTCACCAAAATGCGTAAGTATATAAATGCCTTGTACCAAAGCACAGATGTCTTCTAATGATAGGGTTACCAATGAAATCATTACGGTGGTACCCCTTTCCTTCAATTACATCTTCAAACAGCTGACCTTGACCCTGGTAACTTGATCGATGTGAGGTTTGGTCGGTCGTGATGCTGGCTTACTTTCTTTGTCTCAGAGTGAGAGTGACTTTGAACTTCTTCTATCTCAGACTGGCCTTGGTCTTCCTGAATTGTCTGAGACTAATATTAATGGAGGCCATAGAATTCCTTTGTCTCAGTCTGGGGTGACCTTGAACTTCCTCTATCACACACTGAAAATACTTTTG
>JAULCA010293467.1:0-12921 GCA_032360845.1 Crassadoma gigantea
TCCCTTTCTCCATGGCCTATTTCAGCCGGCAGTTTACACACCTAACATTTTAATTTGTCCCGCACTAGTCAGGGGCAAAAGACAACTTAACGTCATAGGTTTTTTATCCCCAGTAAAGGCGAAAGGCGAAAGACACACTAAACATTGATGTTTCTGTACCATTGGCAAAATGTACCTACGTTAATGGCCTTTTTCAGCCGGCAGTTTACTAACCCAAGATCGTAAACTGTCCCTTAATATTCAGGGACAGAAGACAACCTTAATACCAACGTTGATGTTTTTGTAACATACCAAATACATCTGTAATATAATACTCTTAAGCCATATCTATAGTGGAATTCCATTTAGTTAATTGGTTGACCTCTGGTAACCTGCGATTCGGATAACTGCACTGTGGTATATGTGGTTTTGCGTCCGGCAATCTTTCGTAGAAGCCGATTGTGTTGAAGAGAGGAGTGCAATATGGACCTAACATGTAAGTTTACTGTTTGTATGTTATTTAAATTTGTTCTCGATGGTGGTGCAGTTATACGAACACTATCATGACCAATGCTTTTCTAATAAATTATAGTTGATTTTCAGGCGATGAAGCGTTACTAGCACTTTCCACAAGGAGTTTTTCATATAAGGAGATATCTGGGTTCATAAGAAAATCTCATGATACTGTGTTAAGGTACGTATCAAGCGTTCATTCATAAACGATATATTGACATATTTGCCAGATGCCTTATCTGCTAAAAATAAAGATACGTTATGCGGTTATTCATTTGTGATGCACCTTTATTGTTACACCAAATTAACCGAGTTATTTCGTGTTTACCTGTCTAGTCCTAATGCTATTGGAAAGCGATTGAAGAGATTAGGACTGCCATCCCGAAAAGGACATACTAACCATGATGAACATGTCATTAAACGGGCTATTGAGGTAATTCCAATTTCTTTTCCATATAACTCATTAAACTAAGTTGTAAGTGTATAATATGAAGATGATATGAGCATTTCAAAAGTAGAAAACATGACATGTTAATGCTACAATGAATAACAAGGGTTATATAATTAATGCTATATTTTATGTTATAACCATTATTACGATACGTCTTTTATATGTTATCCCAGGAACTTTTACCAAACGTACCAGAAACTGTTGGCTACAGATGTATGACGAATATGCTTCGTTTGCAAGGTTATCATGTAAGAAGGTAAGCACTATATATATATCGCAAAAACAAAATTAAACTATTTCATACGATATTACATAACTATCATAATGTTAACCCGTTTAACGTAACGCCGTCACTAAGGCCATCGGGAGTTCTCCTTTTTCCCGTCTTTTATAAAATAAAGAAATGTTGAAGACAAAGCAAAGGGTCTATAGACAGTTTCATAGTGATTTTACCCGAGTTCATTTACCTGCGATCTCACTTGTACCTAGTCCACACATATATTATTACTTACCTCTGATGCCTAAGCCAGTTACATGCATATGCTAAATATACAAATTAAATTATTTCAATAAATATATAGCAGCATTAAATTTAGCAATATGATACAATCACACAATTCAAAAGACAATGTAACAATTTTATTACATATCAAATACAATTCAAAATCAATCAGCACTAAGTTACATAGAGAATAATACATGTCTTTTTCCATATCACACCCAGTATCAACCCGTGATTCCAATATCAGCGAAGGCATGAGGGCTGATATTGGTCGAGGGTTGATACTGGGTGTGATATGGAAAAAGGCATATTTTATTCTGTTTATTACATACTTACTAAGAAAATACGGAATTATCTACTATCTTATGATCTATTTTTCTTTTGAAATATTGAAAAACAAAAATTGTTCAAAAGGGGTGTGATACGGGTTTTGCGGGCTGATACGGGTTTTGGGGTGTGATACGGCGAGAGCTGATATGGGTTAGAGCAATTGTGTCGTATCGCATATACAAAAAACCCGTATTTATTAGTAAGTATGTAATAAATTGATATATCAGCCAGCAAGGTATGTATTGTACACTATGTACAACATTTTTGGTGAAATTCATTCCAAGTACACGAGATATGATGCTGAGTTCGCGTATTCCATCAGATTCATTGTTTGGTTTTCGAGGCAGCTGTTCACGTGTTATGGTGGCTTTTCCTTCATCATCTCGTTGAGGTCATTGGTGGTCTGAATCACTTGGAATACTCCAATGGTGTCGTAAATGTTAGGATGGATGTGTTGGATTTTCTTTTGCTTTCTGTGCCATACTTCAAGGTGGTTGGTGGTGAGGGTTATTTTGTCCCCCAAAGTTTGGGGACATATTGTTTTTGCTCCGTTTCTTCTTCATATTATTATCATTATTATTTCTTCCACTTTATTCCGCCGACGAGGTTTCCAATATGTTTCTCGAAAACTGTAGGGCGGAATTTAACGAAACTTTACATGAGTGTTTGTGTATGACAGGCGGTGCGCAAACTTATTTTCGTTTTTCGATCGGTCATCCGACTGGTCAGCCGGACGGCGGCCTCTGATTGGTCGAAATTTAGATATTGTTCGATTTTGATGAAAATTGGTATATAGGGGAATAAGGGGACTGCACATTTAACCGGATAGGTTTCATTACCATAGCAATCACACGGAAGCTTCTGATTGGTCGAAATTTAGATATTGCTCAATTTCACTCAAATTTGGTATGTACATGGTAGGTGTACTATGGCAATGCGATACTTTTCTTATGCATCTTTACGTCTATGGGGGCAGTTTGGGGGACATCTGTAATGGTCCCCCATTACAATTAGTACTTGTTCAGTGTTGTATTGGTTCCATCCGCTGTGTTACGACGTAGTCGGTAATGGGAGCGGTGTCCACGGGTAGGTTAGCATCCCAAAGTCCCTCCAGTGCGTTGAACCAAACACCATCTACGCTTTCCATGGGCACCGGGGTAAAACTGAAGCCAGGCGTACAAATATGTTTATGTTGTCGTTATCTCTGTAGGTCTTCCTCCAAGCGTATAGTGAAGAAAAATATTTAATGTAAATACAGTGCTCACTAAAATCACTAATATATTATAATTCAGATATTTTATTGTAAACCCTAATATTTCAAGGATATCTCATTTATAAAAATTATCAACTTTAGATGGCACAAATACAGGTAAAATCATCTGAAATAGACTATAATTCTTGTAACAACATTTTTTCTTCCCTTGTTTTTTAACCAACGTGGCAAACGTCTCAAATATAAGGCTCGTGTAAACTTCTGACTGCATCACTAATACTCAACGATATATTTAAGTGTACAGATAATAGTAAACAACACCAAGTCAGTTTAAGTACCTATGCAGAATTGAAAAAAATCTAAATTTATATATATAAACATATATGAAAGATATGGTCTAAACATCTTCATTGTTAGAAAGTGATATACTAGTCCGCATCATTTAAAATATAGTCATGCTACGGATACTCGTTTATTTGGTGGATTGCACATTTGTATGCCATATACTCTACTAAATTTGATTGATGTTCAGCTAGAGCTTAAGAATTAACTTTATTAAAATTGTATTTTATGGATGTTATATAGTGGATTAGATTGAAAGAAAATAATGCATTTGAATAATAAAATATAAAACATAAAATGTGAATTGATAATAACTTTTAATGGTTTGCTTTGTCATTAAAATCATTAAATCATATTTTAGTAGCATTTTCAAATTATTTGTGTACCTTTAATAGTAATTAAATGCTTAATAGATTAGCAGTCTTAAAATATTTGTTTGTTTTTTTGTCATTTAAAAAATATATGGATTCTATCCTTTAAATTGAAGAAGATATACATGTATTTACTTGTTCTTTAACACTAAATAAAATCTTTAACCAGAACTGTAAACCACAGGCTAACTCATACCCCCGGGCGTGCATTAAAGTTTCATTTCATTGTGTCGAGAAACAGTCGACGATTCACATAATTGAAGTTGGTCTGGTTGTTTCGAAGGTGGAAAAATGATTAGAAATGACGAATGATAACGTGAGTCATATGTATAATGTACTTGTCTTTGTACGGGCATATATTTGTATGCAAGAGTGTTACTATTTCGTGTCCCCACTTCTTTTCATTGTATGTCCGATGAATATGATATCGGCAGTGTTATTTTACAGGATGACCGTTATGAAATTACTGAAAGAAGCCGACCCACGTGGAGTTTCACTACGACGTCGACGCAGAATAGAGCGACGTGTGTATAGATCATGTGGGCCAAATCACGTCTGGCATGTTGATGGGTATGTTAAAGTATTGCTAATGATAAGAGATGCACGTTAAAGAATGATATAAAAGTACAACTATTACTGCACATTCTGTGTTTAAAATATCTTCTCATAAAATAGATAAGACGTATACGACAAATTGTGATTTACTACATATTAATAACTTGACATTAATTATCTTTAATACGTGTTTCATTAGGTAATCAGTAATGCCTAAATACTGAATATCAAAAATGCGTTAAAGAATATAATTTCAAAATGTGTGATTTACGAAGTGGTGTTTTCTTTCGACATAGTCTAAAAGGCTAGGACAGACAATAGTACAGTATTAAAGCTGTAGAATGATTTAACTTCGAATTAAATTAATATTCTACGGTTATGTCATTTCTGACTTTATGGAATGACGTATCATTTAAACTCGTTCTATGGTACAATATTTACAGTAACTTAAGTTAGTTACATTGTACTTCATGTTAGCAAATTGTAACATGTTTGTGTAATTATTTCAATAGATACGACAAGTTAAAACCATTTGGTTTTGCTATTCACGGGTGCATCGATGGGTGAGTACCTTTTTGATATTAAAGGATGACTTTACCATCAGCAATAGTTTATTCGTTTATTAAAACTTTGTAAGTGCATTAGTTTCTCCGAAAAAAACGCCAAATTTAATGATTGCTTAATGTTCAGGAAAACATTGATCAGATGCATGTGTTCATATGTCAAAAATAAGCTGCAAGTTTTATAATTAAGTTTTGTGATTATCGTCGTGTTGTATTTCTTGTGGTAATATTGCATACTTACAGTACAGCAAAGCACCACCCATAGGTTAAACAATATTTCGGAAATATATCATAAATAATGCTTACTGTGTTAAAACTTGATTCCGTACTTAATCATTATTATCTTATTTCAATTACCAACTACATTGGATGGAAAAGGTTTTCGCGTAAGATAATGTGGCTTAATGTGTCACCATCAAATAATGATCCAGCCATAGTTGCGTCGTACTACGTGTCTTGTGTCAACAAAATTAAAGGTAAGAACCAATAGGTCTATGATCACATTGATTTTTGTATAATGTGAGATCACCGTTATAAACAAACATTTCGGCGAAGTTAGGTTGTTCCATGCATATCGTTTGCACTGTACATGTATTTGATCTTTACACTGATGAAACAGAAACTTCAGTATCGCAAAAATAAAGCAATTCCTATATTTATATCAACGATAACTATATAATGAGAATGTAAATATATATGTACCTATTGAATGCATTTTTTTCAATGATCATGCCGGTAAAGATGCAAGTCGATGAATATGTATGTAACCGATGTACGTTTATACCGGCATGAACATTGCAAATTACCGTTCAATTCCTATATGAATACATTTGTAACATTAGTAGTTTAAAGAAAGAACTATACTTTATATCCTTCTGAGAAGACCTGACTTGTATCTTGGAAATCATCAGTTTACTAAAAGGGATATGCTATATATACTACAAAAACATACAGACAAGAATTTCATTGGCAATAAATGGAGAAATTTTATAAACGATTTTTATCACAGTGTACCTTAATAAGTGCATGGGTTATGCATGAGTTATGCATATATCATGTCATATAATGTAAGTAGAGTAATATTTAAAGTGACTTTAGTTCACACTGTAGCATTCTTATGTTGTTATGTCAAATATCCAAATTCTCACATGAAGATAAAATTATATATTTTTTTTATTTTCATGGATATATTTGTCTTTTTACAGGTTGTCCGGTCATTTTACAGTCAGATCCGGGTACAGAAAACACAATAATGGGTGCTTTGCAATGTGTTTTCCGACATGAATCAAAAGACAGTTTTTGTGGTATTGACAGTTACCGGGTAGTCCGTTCGGTTTTCAATCAGGTATGTATGAGGCAGACTTCAATATGCATTTTATTAATTACTTCTGCTTGTATAACAATAGTTTAATAGTTTAGTGGGACATTGTCTGCAATGAGTGAAACACAAATGATGAATAATACACATGAAACATGTATTTCTGGAGTGTGTTGTGGTTTCTTATTTTACAGAGAATTGAAGCTTGGTGGTCGATGCTTCGTAGAAGACTAAGTCAATGGTGGATTAGATTTCTGAACGATCTACAACAAGCTGGGATATTCCATAGAGGAGATGTTAATGAAACGTAAGGTTTTAAATAACTTTGTTGAGGTAAATCAATTTTTGCTACAGTATATTTAAGTGGAAATGTTTTCTGGCATCTCCTAAAAAGGCATGTCGGTGATGTGAAATGAACATATATTTTAGTTGGTATAATAGTAAGAGAAAGTAGATTATACCATTCTTAGATGTCACATTTAGGTATAATTTTGGCGTTCAAGTGATGTGGCACTATAAAAGATGCCATTGGAAGCACTGTCCCACTAAAAACAGAATACAATACATCTCCAGCACACACGCAGGCATACACACATTGAGAGATGTTAGCCGGGTGGCATATGACTAGTTATTAGCGCCTAATAAGGCAGCTCTTGCTAATTAATCATAAAATATTTTGATTGATGTATTTTTACTGTATATTTCATATATTAATTACATTGTTTTTTGAAAAATATGTAATGTTAAACTATTTAGACTGACTTATTCTAACTAGTTAGGGCGCTGTATCAAATGTTATATATTTATTTTTATATTATTTTATGTAGAGCTATCTTAGACAATATTTACAATAAACTGTCTCTCTTGTTTTTTTAGACGATGTCTTCGTTACTGCTTCATGCCTTTCTTGGAGCATGAATTAGAAAAAATTGCAGACGAATGGAATTGTCATCGTGTCTCTCACAGTAGAGCTGCTGTCGTTCCAGGTGGACGTCCGGATGTTCTTTATAACCTTTGCGAGGCATCAGGTACATTTTTTATTACATTTGTACCAGTGATATAGTAGAAATTAATGAAAATGTATAGCATCATTGCAATGATGACATAAGAAATGTGATAACATCGCATGTGATGATATAAGGTCCCTGATCGCTTATATTGACCAACCAGAACGGTACGTTTTATTCACTGCATTAAAAGCTGCATGTTTTCTGTTCAGCTGCAGATCAAGCGACGGTGAAATAAGTGGTTGATTTTGTTACACACACTCCGGTATTAAAATAAATACACAATCAAAAAGCATGCTCTGCAAACCTTACCAGGTAATAGCAGAAAACAACAGTATTGTATTGGTAACGCATTTAAAATGTCGCGCAACCTTGTTGTCAAGTGTGACGTCATTTCAATATGGCGCAAATGATAACTTACTCATTTTCGCACTTTTTAAGTAGTTTTCGTCGTTATGTACTTTAAATGTAATAAACAAAAAGTTAATGTAATTTTCTCATATTAAGTCCTTGTAAGTATAAACATGTATTTATACCACAATGGGTGTCAGGTTGGATATTATTCAGAATAAAATGAGCAGGTAACATTTCCATTTAACTTGTACAATGTGCAAAATAGAGGATATCTAATGGTTCCTCGTTGAATATCATATACATTTCACGCGTATGGCAGAATAAACCGATATTTTCACTTGTGCTTTGCAATTGTTACTAATATCGGTATTATGCAATACCCGTGAAATATATATCATATTCAACGGGGAATCATTAGATATCCTCTATTTGCACATTGTACAAGTTAAATGGTTATTCCCTGCTCATTTTATTCTGAATAATTTCCAACCTGACACCCATTGAGGTATAAATACATGTTTATACTAACAAGGACCAGCATAATGATTACTATCTTATACCGATTTGTAATTGATTTATCCAAATAACTTTATTTTGTTTATACTCCTTCAGGTGGTACAGAATGTTTGCAAACTGTTACTGAGGAAGATATTGAGTGGGCAAAGACGGTATGTTTTAAACCGACTAGAAGTGGATCAAATGCATATGACACATTTGCCACAAGTGTGTTTCAAAGAGATGGCTTGCACGACGCGTACAACTGGATGGGCGCACTTAAAAATTATATGAAATTACTTTAAGAATGATACAATGTATATCATTTTGCTTGATATAAGGGAATATTGTTTTTAATGACAGAGATTTTCGAGTACCGACTGCTTTCGCGACACCGTGTCAGTATGTGATGTAACGTCACGCGCTTATGGGGGAAATATCCTGTAATACTGTTAGAACATTACTTTCCACATACATTTTAACGAAGTTTCGGGTAGATGAGGGAGGAAAAACCATCAGTATGTACATACACTGTCATCCAAAAATAGCTATACAACGAAAGATATATGTATTTTCTTATATGTTAGTAAGTAGTAAGATCACGATATAAAACCACAAGTTTGATTGTTTTCACCAAAGATAACATTATATGAGAAAATGACATATGCTACCAGTAATGATTTCATAAAGAAACCCTTCTAAAACGGGAAAATATTCATCTGTGGTTTGCAAAGATTGTAAGCAAAATGAGGATATAGGAGTAAAATAATATTAAACACCAAACTATTATGCGCTCATAAGTAACATAAAAGTAAGAATGGTGTATAGTTTTGGAGGACTCGTATTTAATTCAATTTTACTGCATTAATCTGTAAATGTTTTAGTAACATGGACACTCTTTAGAATCTTTCAAATTTTTTATCTGTCTAGTTATTTACAGATGGCAGTTTATGTCGGATATAGAAATGCTTCTCCAGGGCAAACATACAATTAAAACAATACCAGTACAATTTCTTAAGGAGTTTTGTTTTATTTGTCTTGATAAAAATGCATTTTAAGTACATCACAAAAATACAAATAAATGTGTTAATGTACGGTAAAATCAACGTGTTCATAAAATAAGTCACTTTAGAAGAGAAATGACGATAAGTAGTGTGGATATATTTTTATGAAATATTTACTATTAAAAGTTATAGTGCAGTTTACATGATACTTTTTGATTATGATTGAGCTGTCATTGAGTATCTAGCGGGAATAGGAGTGGGTATACATTGCTATTAGCTAACCGAGTTTCTCATCAATAACATACCAGTACTTCACTAAATATGTGTGGGGAAGCCAATTGCTTGCTAAATATTTCAATTTATTTGCATTTTAGTCTACATACTATTGTACATTTATTATACACATATTTCTCAGAAAACATAAACAAGAGGCCGAATGGGCATGTATCATTAACTTGTTATTGAACACATCTCTAATAGATGTGCAATAAAAGTTGTTGAAATGAAACACATCTGCATATTTTTTATATATGAATACATTTGACCTATGTAATGTTAAAAATTACGATGGCCCATTTAGCCGGTAGTTTACAACCTAACCCTTGATAAAACCAACCCTTTCTCCATGGCCCGTTTCAGCCGGCGGTTGACACACTTAACATTGATGTTTAGTGTGTCTTTCACCCCTTTCCTGTATTGGAGATAAAACCTAGGTGGTTCAGTTATCTTATGATAAAAGTAAGTTTTTATCTAAAAATAGATCAATGTTAAATATTTTTACAACGTTTGTAGCATTCTATGTCAGTAGTCTAAAGACCAAATATAACGACTGTAAGCCGTTTGGTTCCTCAGAAGATGTCGTTTAAGCAATTAGGCACCGCAACCTAAAATATAGGTCACTTTGTAGCATCGTATGCCAGATAGCTACTGGCAAAATATCACGAATGTAGGATTTTCAACAAATTTGCCCTCTGTGATCTCAAAAATGGGCCAAGGCCATTTCTTTTCACAAAATATGTAGCACTGAATACCTAAAAACTACTGGGAAAATCAAAAGATCATTTTGTCTAATTTAACCCCTGTTTCCTTGAAAAAATCTAGGGGTCATGACTCTAGGGGTCCCGATTTTCCAGAAGAAGTAGTTCGAGTGTTTTAACGAGTTTGTCCAGAAATATGTGACCTTAGATATAGGTCAAGGAATTTCACTCATGACTCTAGGAGTATGAATTCTTAAAAAAAAAGCCGTTGGGAGTTTTTTTCACATATTTGACCACTTTGACCTTGAAAGTAGGTCAAGGTCATTATTCCGCAAGCTTTGCCCGGTGCCACCTCAAGAAACTACTGACTAAGGTGACGGACGGAAAAAACGGACGACGGACACAGCGCTATCATAACTACGGTCCTATCGCATACCAAAGTACTGCGACATGAACGCCATGGAAAGTTTTTCAAACATTTCACCTTCCACCAGGTTCAACGGTAGATTCAGGTGATTAGTACAGGTGGTAGCAGTAGGAAATCCTCCTGGTAGTTCCACGAAAGATAACGTCGGGGAAATGGAAAACCCTAGAATAGGCACCTCCTCCGAACCCGTAACAAATGACAGGATCTTACCGAGGCTGATCCCAGGCTGTCTCCCAGCTGCAAATGAGGAACAATTATGAATAATTTATGACCAAATAATCTGATTTGTTAGAAAATTTTTTATTTTATAGGTAAGTTATATCGTTCATAAGTTGTTGGTAATCCGTTTCAATTTTGTTTTCAACACATTGGTGATATTTGGTTCAATGCTTTTACCAAGTGAACTAAAGCAAGTTTGTTGTGTATGGCATTTGTCATAACCATGGCATACCAGGAAAGAAGATAACTGAGTACATACCGGCAACATTACGGACATATTTGACAAACATGCGGTATGTCCTCTCCTCGTTTAATCTATTTGAAGAACCAGCTTCAGAAAAGTCAGCTTCAAGAAGAGTCAACAACTGCTGGACGGTGAGATCCTGTCTCGCCCGGGTAAAGAGGTGACGAAATGTCGGTTTCCTTTCCAAAAGCTGCAAAATAAGTTTGAATAGTGCTAATAAGACACTAACAGTTCTCTGTAAAGTAACATATCGAATTATGATTATGATATCGCATATCGTATAATAGTGTAAAGTTACTTATGTCGGTTATACGTCAAATCGACCAATTTGCATCTTATTACAGTACAAAATTATACCAAAGATCAATATATAGGTCACTAACGGCCTTTGGTCATTTTTTTTAATTAATGGCTATATATATGACATACATTTATCAACAAGTGTAAAATTAAGAACACTACAGACTCTTCTACGATCGTGAGTTTCCCTTTTCTTGATGTTGTGTGGTCTTTCCCCCGGGAACCTAAACACAGTAAAATAGATTATTAAGTACCTGCAATATCCCTACACGTCGTAATCCTTGTCGGAATTGCTCATGAGCTTCTGTGTCATGAGCTTCTGTGTCAAGTGGACTCGTGGCGTATGCCACGATAGGGGAGCAGGGTCCACCCTGAATCGCACTCAAACCTGCATAAAAATGAGTAGTTATTAATGTTCCACGCTTGTGAAAATACATATTTGGCTGTATCTGGACAATGAATGCAATGTGAACAAATTGAAATTTTAAAACATGAACATCCACCTAATGTTATTTCCTTTCGCCTAGGATCTCGTTTGTTTCATACATGAGAGCATCGATAGAAAGATAATGTAAGACGAAAAAGGTCCAATATGATATCAACACGTGGCTGCATGTGTGTGTACACCTAATTTGACTTTCTGTTTCACATGAGGTGTTAGTTGTGTGTGATTGATTTACGACGACAGGAGGGATGAGATATAACCAAAGTGTAAGATCATATATGGTCGCCTTATTCTTAATACTAAGAACTTTAATAAGTTAGTTGTTAAAAGAATAGCCGATTTGTAACAAAAATGCAACTAATAGGAACATAGTGATACAAGTAAAATGTTTTCTGCTCCTAAAAAATGGATTTAAACAAGAGGCCCAAAAGGCCGGTATCGCTCATCTGGATATTTAAGCAATCATGGCAAGATGTATTCTCATTTAATAAATATTGCAAATAAGCCTCCAAGTGCATGGCCATCTACTAGGCTAATGTTGGTAGCATGACGTGCTTGTGCATATAGGTTGGGGCTTAACGTAAAACTGCTATATGTCATGACCAAGGGACAAAGTTCCAAGAGGTGTGATTCATATCCATCATAAAGTTTCCGACATGAAGTCGCTTAAAACAATATGGCCAAATGACCCCTTTTTGGCCCAACCCCACAGCCCCTTGGGGGAAGGGAAGGGGCAGCCCCTCTATTTGTTCAATTTTAATTCCCAAGTACCTGAGGATGTTTCAACCCAGATATTGCTTATATCCATCGCTTTGTTTCAGAGGAGACGACCTTTAAATCAATATGGGCCAATGTCCCCTTGTTGGTCACGCCCCTCAGCCCCCTGCGGTTCCGCCCATCCATTTACAACTTTGAATTCCCACCACCTAAGGATGTTTTCAGTAAAATTTGGTAAATTTCCGTTGAGTGGTTCGAAAGAAGAAGTCGTTGGAAGAAATCGTTGACGGACGGACGACGGACATCACGTATGTCATAAGCTCACCCTGTTTTTCGGACCAGGTGAGCTAAAATATTCAATTAACAGGTAATCATTGTGGCCCTTAGTTTTTGATTTAATAAGTTCTTGTATTAATCAAACTTTTGATGAACTTTATAACTAAAGAAATAAAATCAATAATGGTTTCTAATGTCAGAAATTTCAGTAATAATTTTGTTTTAAATATTCTAAAATAAAGATACAATTTATATTTAAAAAGGTGTACCAGTTTTGTTCATTGAATAATAGATATGACATTTTTTTTATCTTTATATT
>JAULCA010293578.1:0-12920 GCA_032360845.1 Crassadoma gigantea
GGCAGTGTACATATCGTACTAGTCATCGAAACGTCACATAGAAAAATATTATTGGTTGTGTAAAAAGAACTTCTCATGATACACTGTCCGTATTCTTTTCAAAATGTAAATAATAACAGCCATGCAAATGTTGATGAACACAATAATATATTGATGGTCCCTTCAGTAACAACTTTGACATAATTTGTCAGTTGACATTATCGCCAACGACCTCAAATATCGCCTTGCACTATAGGTTGAACATTATGTTCAATAGGAACATTTTTACATAAGCAGTATCACCATAATCACGGGGGATCATAGATAAATCTGCAGTGGTCAAAATGCGCCGTCCGCTGGTCGTGTATGACACTGATACCGAGTGAACTTTGTATTGCTGCACCAAGTGACGTCACGTTCGGCGTTACACAAACAGTCGTAGTTGCACTAGCAAACTATAATGTTGTAAACATTTGTTTCAATCCCAAATGACAATTTATCAGTTTTTAGTAATTTCATGTGTTTAAAATATATAACAAGATGATTTCATTCAATTAAAGATTATCTTTAAGACTTTTGGGGTTTTTTTAACCAGTTTATTTACTCTTCTTTTGGTTTCATGTGATTTTGTTACTAAACGGTCAGCTTACTACTGAGACAAAAAAATAGAAAAAGTTCGAAAAAAATCAATGTGAATATGTCCTACATATCAGACTATGATACTCGTTGAGAAATATGTATTTTCGGTAGCTAAAGATTCGTAAAAAGAACATTTCTGAACTCATATCATAATCTAATATGCAGGAAATCGAATAACAGATCCACTATTTAGAATTATGCACAAACTCATGCTGATGTGGTTTATCTGTCTGCCATCACCTACGCATTAGTGTTACTGATATGTATCATATTGAATGAAACAATGAACAATGTATTTAAATGGTGGATGGCTTGATTCAGATAAATATTTCGTTTGAATAGCTTCAACGGGGTAGTTCTGAGTTTTGTATTACATGTACTACAATAACGTTCTCAGTACCTCTGGATAATTACTTGTGTTCTCATTTAACGATTAAGATATGAAAGATGAAAGTTCAAAGAAAGATATTTTTAAATTGCTCTTATTTATCTTTTTTCGGTTATGTCACATCGACGTTCTTTGCCTAAATGTATCGATTGCTAATATATATGTACTCCTTCAAAATCCACATTATATAATGATGTTTGTGTTTTTGTTGTAAAGATATTTTTTAGAAAACAGCCTTCTGTGAACGAAAACACATAACATACTCTTAGTTCTATTTCATAAGTTTCCGTTTTTCTAACCATTAAACTAATGATAAGAAAATATGGTTTTCAACCCGTACGCATATTAATTCGTCTAGCTAGCTGTTTTAAGCTATGACTTCCATTGGGATGATAAAGTTATATCAGTAATTGTATTCGTGCTGGTATGATTTGGTAAACAAGTTATTTCCCGTGCTTGTAGGATTTAGTATAATAGTTCTATTTCCCGTGCTTTCCAATGCTAGTATGGTTTTACTTTTATAAGTGCTATTTCCCATACTTTACCGTGTGCTGGTATGGTTTGGTATATCAGTTCTATTCACTGTGCTTTCCCGTGCTTGTTTAATTTGGTATATTAATTGAATTACCCGTGCTTTCCAATACTTATAGGGTTAGGTATATCAGTTCTATTTATTGTGTATTACCGTGCTTGTATGCTATGGTATAATTGTTCTATTTCCCGTGCTTTCCCGTGCTTGTATGATTTGGTATATTAGTGTTATTTCTTGTGATTTCCCGTGTTTGTATGATTTGGTATTTTAATTAAATTACTCATTTTCCCCATGCTGGTATTATTTGGGATATTAGTTCTATTTCTTGTGCTTGCCCGTGCTTGTTTGATTTGGGATATTAATTGAATTACCCGTGCGTTCCAATACTTATAGGGTTTGGTATATTAGTTCTACTTATTGTGCATTACCGTGCTTGTATGATTTTGGATAATTGTCCTATATACCGTGCTTTCCCGTGTTTGTATGCTTTGGTATATTAGTGTTATTTCTTGTGTTATCCCGTGCATGTTTGATTTGGTATATTAGTGTTATTTCCTTTGATTTCCCGTGCTTGTTTGATTTGGTACATTAATTGAATTACCCATGCTTCCCAATGCTTGTAGGGTTTGGTATATTAGTTCTATTTCCTGCGCTTTCCCGTGCTGGTATCACTTAATATATAAGTTATATTTCCCGTGCTTTCTAGTGTTTGTATGATTCGGTATATAAGTTCAATTTTCCGTGCCTTCCCATGCTGGTATGGTTTAGTAAGTTAGTTATTTTTTTACGTGCTTTCCCGTGCTTCTATGATTAGGTATATCAATTGTATTTCCCATGCTTTCCAATGCTTGTAGGGTTTGGTATATTAGTTCTATTTTTCGTGCTTTCTGGTGTTTTTTGGTTTTTATATTAGTTCTATTCCCCGTGCTTTACCGTGCTTTACCGTGCTTTACCGTGCTGATACGATTTAGTTTATTAATAATATTTGTCTCGCGCTGGCAGAAACGAAATCTCTACTGGTAACCACTCCACTGCTGGATTGATAAAAACCATTAACGATTATATTACCTGCCTTTTAGTATTAAGTTCTAGAAGAAAACAAGCTATCGGAATTCCATCGGGACCTACGAGTGAGTACTAATATAGCTTACCATGATTAATGAAGATTGGAGATAAAATACTTATTCATAATTCAATAGTTTGTTTCACATTCAGATATATAAATAGTATGTTGTCATTGAATAGCAAGCATTTATCCTATGGCAGAGTATTAGGACTACGTAGAAAACCAAATTTCTTTTCGCCTGTTACAGACTTAAATTTTGAAATTACTGATTCGAAATTTCGACTTAATTTTAAAATGTTAAACATAATAACTAGAAATTTCTTTGTACTTATGTATGATTTGTTTAGTTTTTTCCCCGTTTTGAAAACTGGTAGAAGGTATGGATTGTTATTTATTACCATATACTGATATAACATATTAGTAACCATCACTTTAGTATTAACATACATGTATATACGTATGTACTATTGCAAACATGTTTCTAGTATTTTTCTCAAAGTGGCCGCAATGCTCTTCCTTATTACCCCAAAGAATTAATCTGTTTCTCTTTGAACAGCAGTTTCTCATCTCTGATATTTGTATTATATGATCATAATTGCCATAATTGTATGGTAAACATAAGTACTCTAACTACAAGTTATGTTATTCAGCTGGAAGCATAATGTTTCTGAAGGATTTTAAATTGTTTCGGAATTGAACAATGAAATATTAAAAGGATTTCATTACAACGACATGTATTACAAGGTTGAATTATCATTTAAACAAATTTTGAATTTAAGTGGATTACATTTGTATAAGAATGTGAGTGAACTTAAAAATACGGTTGACGTTTTCTAACGACATTATATTTTAATGAATGTTTACAAAAATAGGAACCAGTGGAAGAGTTTGGATGCTAAATATCAATTTATTATGAACTGCACATACTGTATAATACGCATGCAGTATCATTTGGAAAACACTTTTTTTTTAAATAGTATCAAAGGCTTGGTTATATCCTGAACGTGGCGTTAATCAGAAAACAATCAATCGACCAATCAGATAATTTTGACATATTTTATTTAGAAAAGGTTTTTATCACATTATATACACAAAGTAACGCTGGTTCTACCGAAGAACTCTGTCAATAATTGAAGGAAATTTAATGTAGTGTTTAGCAATGAATTTCAAATGAATAAAAAAACATGAATCAATAAAATTGAATGACACATTCTATTTGGTTACCATCGTACACAGTTATCTAATGTATAAACTTTCTAACAAACAAACAAACAAACAAGTTACATATTGATTAGGTCGGAGAAAAATCAAATGCTGCCATCTGAAAGGAAAACCTTCATGGAAAACTTCGATTTAACATCATTCGTCAGACGTCAGTCTGCTGTTTACCAATTCGCCCAATTGTGTTGGATACGAAACTCTTTCTTTTTGTATTGGTGACGTCAAAACAAAATTGTTTTTTTCATGTACTATAATAATCCTAAAGTAATATTAATGTACTTAAGAGTAACATTATTCCTATATTACACATGTCAACTTGTTCAGTAACACGAGTTCCCGTATTACCGACATCTGAGTCTTCCAATCCTTTTATCTTGAAAATTGAAATGGTACCACTGAGCGACCCAGTACTCATCAGTAGACATTGGTGGGTCGGACTGTCCTGTGCACTGATGAACCTTTAAACAGAAACGTACAATAATCATATGTATATTTTTACAAGTTTTCTATTGGTAAGTGAGTGAAAAATAAATAGGTCAATGTAGGTTTCTTTTATCCTTCTGGCAGCAGGATTGTATTCTATGGGTCAATATAGGTTTTTTTCTCCTTTTGTTGGTAGGATTGTATTGTATAATATATAAAACAGCATATGGAACTCAATGGTATAAGGGAGGTAACTTTGTTGTTATCCTTAGATAGTGTGAATACTTTACTGCTGTCCTTCATCTTACATAGACTCGAATTTATCAATATACTAGGTTTTGGGCAACACATTATCTTTTATTTCCATAAACTGAGAAAAACTAAATACCACGAAAAAGGAATATATATATACACTTTATTAAAAAAAAAATACTTATACAGACATTTGATGATAACTACATGTATATAATTATACAATGACTATATATATTACAATAGAATTTGAATATAAACTTTTTAGAGAAATTTGACATACGTTTCTGTATTTATCTTTGTTTAGTTCCATGTATATCTTATTATCTTAGGGGACCCCTAAATCAGTCATAATGGTAAAGAATATATCTATCCAAGGTTGTTTTGACTTCCCTACTCCATAGAAGATAACGCAACCGAAGCAGTTGTTTTGGCTCACTGTGACTCCCCGCTCATGCTCTCAACATATCTTGCCTCCAATGCACTGGATATTAGTAAAATGTAGACTTAGACATGTAAAGGTCACGAGTTCCACACCTTCAGTTTTTCTTCTGTTATTACTTTATTTTTTCACTTTTTTTGTTTTCAAACATTCAAATTTTAAACAACTACCAATGCATCACAAGATGGGATTTTATGGAATATTTCTTTTGAAAAGGACCTAACAAATAATTCATTTCGGTGAAAATGATGATGACGTAGTTCAACTTGTTGGTACCTTTATCTTATCGCCCCTTGTCATAATGGTTGTATTTGAGTAAAAGGAGTAAAAGAAAAATAAATCAATAAATAAATGTATGTACACATGTATTATACGTCCAGGTAAGTCATTTTTTTTTCAAAAACATCCACCCTATCCAAAAGAACACCGATTCTTCCACCCTTCAAAGGTGTATTTCCCGTTTTAGTCGGGAAAGCTTTTCTCCATCTCCCAAAAGCGTGTCTCCCTTTTAGTTGGGAAAGATCAGCAGCTTATCACCCCAAGAAGGAGATAGCCTCGTGCCGATTAGCGCATAACACCAGTAGTAGCCAGTCAAACATAAAGAATAGTTGGCAATTATCATATTAAAAATCTTCTGTTAAAAAATAGTTTTCTCGATTTCAATACTACCAGTTTTAAAGCTAAACTTCAAGCATTGTTCCAAAACATGGTGTATCCGTCTTTTTCTCTAAAACTATTAAACACATATATAAATATCCTGTGAGTGGAAAATCAGATACATTTGATTAAACCTCACATTGTTAGCAAGAAAAGGCGTATTTATGATGATGTCGATATGGTCTGTATGATCCATGGTTTGGTTGGCGGCAATTTTGTTTATTTTATAAAATGCGAATTTCCACAAACTTTCTTGCGTTTCTGTAATCGTCTAGAATACATTGTAAAGATATCACAGAAACAAACCATCTACAGTTACACCTTCGAATCACACATCAATACAAACGTCTACCGTGGTAATTTAACCTTCTGTTTTCAGTAAAACGAAACTTTTTACTTCTCTATAGCCTTTGCAGTGTTTCCAAATACGTTCTTTTGACCAATTAACATACAGTTTTCCTGATATGATGTAATCTACGGGAAGATATGCTACATTATGTACGTTAGTCATCATAACATGACTTCCAGCTTTAAAATGACAGCTTCAATGCTCTTAGGTGACGTATATCCGTCCTTATAATTAACGGAACATATAATCAAAAATTCCAACGTTGGGAAGAAAAATTAACCATTCCAAAACATTTGTTCTTTTGTGCGGGATCGATTGGATGACGCGACATTGAAACACTTTTAATAAACTCTGTGGTCTTGTAAATGTCTTGTTCAAGGTAAAGTGAACAGAAACATTACTTACCGGTAAAGTTTTACAGTGAGGAGGTTGTAAATTAAGTGAACATTTCTCGGGACATATAATACTCTGGTATTCTTCACTTAACTTATACTTACTTGGGACTAAAAAAAACGTTTAACTTTACCTGATGTCCTCTGGATCTTTTTCACTAAGCTCCCTCTGGTCGTAAAGGTTGCCAAAAGTGTCATTTGTCCTGGGTATACCGGAATACACGCTCTCGAACTGTATAGAGGTGACATCGCCAGGTATAGAATATATCGCAATGAAGCCAGGTCTTTCTATGCCAACAAATAGGAGCATCATATCTCCTATCTGACCAACAGCCAAGTCCTCAACCTCAGGACCCTGCAGAATAGTAATAAACAAATAAATAATAAAAAGGTGCATGCATTTGTTTTTGAAAAGAGGTGTTGTGGCCTCTCTTCGACAGACAACTGAAACATTCTAGCGTTTTACACATAAATTACATAGATGCACAAATGCATTCTGACAAAATTAGGATTTAACAATCCTTCGACAGTCAGCTGTGAAATAAAAGCTACTCCATAAAATCATATTTTCAAAAGTGGCGACGTTTTCGATTTTTTTTTCCTTTAAAACAAAACTTCTGCGCTTGATGCTTGATGGTTTGCTCTTTGTGAATTGTCATAAAAAGGATAAGAAATGTAAGAAATCGTTAACACATAAATGTACACGTTTTAAGAAGAATGTAGAACTTTCATTCCATAAACATTTACTAGTTTTTGAGGTTAACAAACCAGGTCATCAGATCGTGAATCCTTCATTACAGAAACAATGTCGTTTCTGTCTACTCCATTGGAATTAAACAATGCGTTTTCCTGTTGTGCGATCATTTTTTCAATGTCACCCCCGCTGTCGTAAACCCGTTCAAATGTATTGAGGTCGATTATTGATATACTTCTGCATCCGAAAGCGTACAGAGCGTTGTAAGTATCACCAAAGTTTCCCTCTTGGTTAGTAACCTTCAAACGTCCTAAAACAAAGCACACATTAACTTAGCAATGTTTTACCTAGAAATATATATCTTGTAGAAATGAAAATACAAAGTCAATGTTTAACTTGTATACTTTTGTGGTTTCTTTAATAAACATGTTATAAATGCCATGGCACAATCTGCTCAGAATATTCTTCTTACCTAAATTTGCATCTTTGCTCAGAGTGTTACTGTATCCGTTCAAGTTAGCCCACTGAACTACATCAGAAGATGCTTAAAATAGAAAAAGGTATATGAAAACAATTTAGGTCAGGGATAGCATATAGATGTTTTACACTGGGATAGGTGACATGACACTGAAATAATATCAGTAACTGTCAAAGGATAAAACAATCCAAGATTAAATTTATCTTATTTTGATCGTTGTTACGGCTCTTTCTATCATACAAATATTTTATCGCTTAAGGATAACTGCCACACTGCACTGTATCTTTTTTCTCATATACAGTAAGCTCCTTTTAATTTCCTTTTGTATTTAATTGAAGTAATGTACACCCATAGCATATTTTGCTTTTATTTTGCTTATTTCATCTTTGTGATTATCCAAAAATACCTACAATATATGGTTTTCTTTTCAGAAATTTTATCAAAGCTATAAAGCTTTAGTCATTTCTGAAAAGTCAGTTTCAAATACTAGTTACAGTTTTTGGCAGTGGAACGGGGATCCTTAACGATAATTTTCATTAAAACATGTAATAACCGAAGCGCAATATGATAGCAGACAAGGACAAAGATACTGAATGATATGTCTGTTGAAATCTAAAGCGTATCATGAAATCATTAAATGTGGTTTGGACATCAGTTCAAGAAGTAAAGAGTTAACCTCTTTAAAGTTTCGCCTTATAACGGCTTTATCAATATGGATCTGATATAGTAAACAAACTTGGGCATTCGTTGGTGAGATACCATTTAAAGTAAGAGCTGAGACCCTCGTTTCCTCTGTAAAACCTCCAGCTCCTTCAATGTTTGTGAAGTCTTTGACGTCTCCCTCGTTAGCTGTCACCAGGAATGGTTTTCCCTTTATATATATCACCTTGATAGAGTCTGGCTGGTACATACCCATCACCGGCCATGGACGAATGTTGATTTCTTCAATAATACAGAATGCAAGGATGTCATGCATTGCTTATGTTTGATTTATAGAGTTAATATTAGCTTTCCAGCGTGCATACATCATAAATCGGTGAAGCAATTAAGAACATAGTTATTTGTTCACACTTATCGTTTTATTATCATTCGAAGGTTTTTCCACTTATGAATGGCCTAAATATTTCCTGTTATTTGACAGGGGACACTTTAACGGATGACAATTATGTTCTTGTAGCGTGTATTCACTCAGTTTTAAATCAATTGGAGGGGGTTCCTCTTTTTATTTCAGCCCTTTGTCGACTATTCTCATTTTATGTTTTATTACATTAATTGATCAATTGTACGTTTTCTCAAATTGTGTATAACTTACTCTGATCTTTGTCGCTTGCATCAAATTCAAAATCAGTCCAGTTTTTGAACCCAAGAGGATGGATGTGGGTGATATTTTGATTGACTATGTCCACCTCGGCTATAGCATTGTTCTCCTGCACAAATAAAGCCATCTGACGTTTAATATCGAGGCATTGATGATTCTGTTTGATAAAAGATTTATTAATTAATAACAACCACTTTTCCCTCAAACAGTCTGCTTTAACACACATTTATAACAGGTTGGATATATTGCTTGTGATATAGTTGGGATGTGTTGGATGGGTTGCCAACCTTGTACCAGACCTCTTTCTTACCTGAAGAGATATGTACGCCACGGTCTTGTCCTTGTTCAGTGTGATACACTCCGGCTCAAAGTCATTAGGTTCTCCCAGCCCAGAGCCATATCTTACCTAAAGAGTTGTGTTCGCCACGGTCTCGTCCTTGTTCAATGTGATGTTTTCCGGCTCAACGTCATTAGGTTCTCCCTGTAGATAAACCTTGCACAGAGCCATTTCTTACCTGAAGAGATATGTACGCCACAGTCTCGTCCTTGTTCAATGTGATGTACTCCGGCTCCACGTCATTAGAGAACGAATTGTTGTTTTCTCTGTAGATAAACCGGACTCCGCGAGATACTAACTCCTGCCACCTGACAGACATACCCATGAATATGTATAAGAACACACAGGGTTATTACATCTTCATTATCACAAACTTGTACGAATTACATGCATTCTTCATCTGATTTTATACGCATAAAACTAAACGTTATAAAAATATATTCAGTATCCTTACACTATCAGAACAAGTACATCTAGGCCCCACTTGTATAAAACATCTCAACTCTTGAGATTTCCTCAAGTCTAAGATTTCCCATAGACAATACATTTCTTGAGATTTTCCTCAAATTTGAGATGTTTTATACAAGTGGCCCCTGAAGTTACACATAATACATCGCATTTAATGTGAGCGAACATTGAATCATCGCATATTAACTTGTACTTACCTGTCATTAAACTTTCTGAAGTCGAGTTTCGTGTACTGATATGTACCCTCCATGTCTGTCGTGAATTTAATGATTCCTACAGCACCTTCTGGATCGATGAAGTGAGAACCGTTGTTATAGGGTTCGGCTTCTAAAGCCACAATCACAGTCTGGCAATCCGACGTGGGGTACACCATGTCCGGCAGCGAACCAACTGTAATGGTACAAGGTTCATCAGGTTAAAACAACCTCTTCACTCTTTATTTGTCGTACAATAATCAGATGCGAGTAAAACCATTTATTTTTTATCCAATAATATTTTTACATTTTCAAATTAGCGTTCAGGTTTATTTATTTTAGTCATTTTTATATCTATTTGTTTATTTTTATGAATGTTAAAAAAAAAACATTTCTATTTTAAGGTTATAAATCTTTAAACCCTTAATAGCATAATAAAATGTTCGGCGAATAACACGATAACCAAACACTGTTCTTTATCACGCAGATGACGTAGTAAATTTAATCAGCATGAGTTAGTCTAAGAGCGTTGTTTTAAATCTGAACATTTGTTACAGCTATTTACCTGTGATTGTGTTCACCAGCTCCAAAGTTTGTGTTGTTGGGTTATATTTTCTATAGACACGGATGACGCCATTTTCTTTGTCTACGATATTGTCTACTGCCACAAACAGGTGGTCACCACAGAATTCTACATCAGTAAGATCTACAGTATCGAACTGCTCCCAGTATACAACGGACGGGTTAGAAACATCCCTGATATCAAGGACGTGTAGAACTCCACCACCTATTAAACATATAAACATCCGAATAACATTATAGAACGTTAATTCTAGTGTCATCTAACAAAAACCAAACTCCAAGAACAGGGGCACGCAACTACTTTTAATATTGATCTTGTTTTATGCTTTCAGTCGCTGGGTACGTTATATCCCAATACCGTACCCAGCGACTGAAAGCTTGAAATAAGATGAATGTTAATATTGTAGTTGCGGGGCCCTGTGCTCCAAGTCCGCACGTAACTACAATCACTGAGTAGCACTAATTATATAAACAGACAGAAACATTTCATGAGCTCCCAGAAATATAGAAATTGTCCATAAGATGTGTATTTTGCAATCACATAAATGGGAGGAAATTATTTGTATCCTTCCTTATATGTTTAATTATTAAATGTAATATCACACTTTACGTCAAAAATAAAGATATTCCTTTTATAAATTAAATTGCTTGACACACTACTACAAACTCAGTTTTGAAAATTGCGATTGCATCAAGACATATATTTAAGGTACAAAAATGATAATTTTTATTTATCTCTTTACTTTCTTTCCTTCATCTTGAAGTACAGAACTGCCAATAACAAGAACAGATTAGACACGTGCTAGGTTGTCCGATCACCACCCCAATAATAAGGGTCTGATATTGCAATATTACGAATAACAACAGTGATTTAACTCGCTTAATTCTAAAGCTTGAATTTATTCACCAGTACGGTAAAGGGAGGTTACTCATACTGTTTATTATACACCTGCCAGTTCGTGATGCAGTGTCTAAAATTAAATTGTTCATATAATTGGAATTGTATAATATCATAGCTACTGTATATATTAAACAGTCCACCGTCGGGAGAGGGCTTATATAGGCTTCAGCCTGCTGCCTAATCCCTTTGAATTTCAGTTCAATAAAATCTTTATAAAATGAAATAAACAATTACAGAAACAATGATTTCAAGAAGATATGTAATAAATTTAGTGTTAGTACATAACAAACCCACACACGATAAAAATAATAACAAACTCACATAACGAAAACAACATTATCGGGATTATAACTACTTTTTCTACTAGTAGTCAATTGCGCTATGTTTAATGCAATTTGATCTATTTATACTTAGATGACAATTCTTCTATATAAACCAAACAGATGGCGATGTTATTTATGTACAGTCCACCAAGTTTTTCTTCATAACTTTCCTACTCATACTATTCACAACATCATGTAACATATTTGAATATTAATATTTATATAACTTATGATAAGCTATCATGTAAACTGAAGTATTGACCATATTATTTAAAAAAAAAAACGTTCTTTATTTTAAATTGTTACTGTTTATTTTATTGTTTTATGTCGTTATGGAGGTTGGCTTTGTTTTATTCTTTCATGCAGATTTTCATTATGATACATTTTTGACTTTCTCTTTTATATAAATCACAAGCTGTCCTAAAGCAAAAAGATTTACACATTTAACAACGTTTAACACGCTATATTTAGCAATCATGGTTATGTATAAATAATATAACAAACTAGTCATTAGTTAAATCATTATAAAGGAAAATAACTAAGTATAAATTTAACAAAATTGATTATTGGACATTAAAATGCAGACGCATATAGATATATGGCAGTCTATGGTACATGTAAGCACATGATAGATCATTTGTGATTTTACAGTCCACGGGAAAGTGTTGCTCTCATTCATCCTTACCAGGGACTTGTAAATTAAAAACACTTAAGTTCAAGTGGAGATTGATATGATCTGCCTCGTAGCCTACTCATGAGCAACGGCAAAAGTGCTGAACCGTATGCAATAAGCTAACGTGACTTGTGTTTCCAATTGATCACGAATGTCTGAAACAAAAAATCCTCATTGTCGTGTCCAGGTATGCTGTCATGAGTTAAAAAACATTAAATGTATCACAGCTGTGTGTGTTGTTTCTGTACAAGCAGTCTGTAATAATGATACTAACTTTATCACAGCTGTGTGTGTTGTTTCTGTACAAGCAGTCTGTAATAATGATATTAACTGTATCACAGTTGTGTGTGTGTTGTTTCTGTACAAGCAGTCTGTAATAATGATACTAACTTTATCACAGCTGTGTGTGTTGTTTCTGTACAATAAAATTAACTGTATCACAGCTGTGTGTGTTGTTTCTGTACAATAAAATTAACTCTATCACAGCTGTGTGTGTTGTTTCTGTACAAGCAGTCTGTAATAATGATATTAACTCTATCACAGCTGTGTGTGTTGTTTCTGTACAAGCAGTCTGTAATAATGATATTAACTGTATCACTGCTGTATGTGTGT